>DF836556.1:33814-51560 GCA_000950595.1 Mucor ambiguus
TAATGCTTGCTTAATTTTTAAAAGGATTTTATCAATGAGCAAACTCTCAGGCAAAGATTAGTGACAATAAATACCTCTTTCGTTTCATATTCCAAGAAGCAGTAGCCTCTTGGCCGTCCTTTCTTCTCACCAGTCCAATGCACCATGACTTCAATAAATGTAATTTTACCAAACGGTTTGAATAATTGTATAATTGCATACCTAATATGTTAGTTGATTTCATGGACGACGCAAAGAGATTCAACTTACTCGTTAACGCCCTCATCTAAATTACCAATGTACAACCTCTATCATTTATTCAATCAATCATTATGCAAAATATTACTAGACTGCTGTTCAAACCTTGGTATTGGCACTTTTCGTTGTATTCATCTTGTATTTTATGGTGGTACTCAAGTTTAAAAGTGAAATGAGAAAAAAAAAAAATAGAAATTTTCCAAGGATTACCTCATTTGGGTCAAAGCAATCATCATGAAGTGCACCCAGATGGACTGCATTATCCCTCTTCACCCCTGATTTATACATTTGAAGCAGTTAAACGGATGAAAATGTAGTATGCATCTACTTGTCAAGATATAAAGTTTCCATTACTCTGTTACCATATTGCAGCTATCGAAAGAAGCAGTTGCCATGGTGAATCTCTTATGTACGTAAAGCGGAGAATGAGTCCAACGATGTAACCATGGGTTACTGTAGATCATGTCTGATGAGACAACGATTTTTCTTTATGAAATGAATGTCAAACTTTACCTATTGTATGATTGCAAAAGTGGACTATACGTAAATGCTACAACTGATGGTGCTATAATAGACGTAGCGAGCACCTTGCAGCACATCAAACCGTAGTCGAGTAACTAATTAGTAACATAGGCCTATTTTAGATCATCCTCCTTTCATCATAACATGGATTCCGTTTCATTTATGATGCTCTGGAACAGTATGATGCTTTTTCGATGGGCCCTTTTTTGCATTCATTTTGTATTGGATTATGAATCCTCGACAAGAGTCGACGATTGATTAATCCGAAACATTATTGCCCTGTTCATTATCAAACAACAAACAAATGAAGAGGAGTGATTTTTTTCACCAATGAGATAAAGAACTATAAAGGATTTGGCAAGACCTAGACTATTCAAGTATGATGTTTTTTGACATGATACAGACTCAGATGTCTTTATTATGTTACGAGTCAAAATTACTTGGCAAACTTGTTAATTGACAACTCAACTATGAATAGCAACACCACCGTTGTGGAAATGCTGCTTTTTTATGAAAATTAATTAATTTATTCACATACAACGGTGTCCTTTTTCGAGTCGTTTTCAGTTTTTAATTAGACAAATATAGAAGGCAGTACATAGTGAGTAGTAGCACCATTTGTGATAGATCTACATCAATAACAAATCAATTTGAGTTGTTCTCGAACCCGGATGCTCGTTGTTTGTCCGCCGCATTTGACAGACATCCCAATTGCTCGACATTGGTCAGATTGGAGCCGTTGCAACCATCATGATTGAATTCCAGAACACATCTCGCCCCTTATATTTGCTTATCAAGTCTTCAAGGGAACCGTTTAGCGTAATTCATGTATGAAATGGGTCCCGTATCAATTATTAGAAAAAGTATAAATACAAACCAACATTTGAACCACTACTTTTTCGCTTCACTTTCTTCATTCAATCTTCTTATTCAAGAATCTACAAAACGCTGGCCGTTCTCTATTATACACACATTTATATACATTTATAGAACATTTACACTAAACAAATACCTCAAAATGAAGACCTCTTTCTCTACTGCTCTTACTACTTTGATTGCTGCTTTCGTCATGACAGCTCAAGCTGCACCTGCTGCCTCCAAGCTTCAAGCTCGTAGTTCCATGTCTGGCGATGCTACATACTATTCTGTTGGAATGGGTTCCTGTGGTAAAACTAATTCTGACGGCGAGATGGTTGCTGCACTTTCAGAGAAGCTCATGGGTACTGGTGCTGATGGATCCTATTGCGGTAAATCCATCACTCTCACGTCCAAGGGTGGAAAATCAGTTACTGTCAAGGTTGTTGACTCTTGCCCTGGCTGTGGTGAGGGTGATGTTGATCTTAGCCCTTCTGCCTTCAAGAAGCTTGGTTCCCTAGATCAAGGTGTCATTCCCATCACTTGGTCTCTTTAAACTGTGTGTCTCTTTTGCGACTGGATTCGCTCTATACACTTTTTGTCTTTAAATGTATCATCAATCACTCTATTTCTGTAACTCATATCATTTTGTAATAAAGTCTTTAAAAGCCACTTGATGTGGACAATTCTCCAAAAAATCTACTGTTTACGATATTTGTACTATGCTCGTCCATAACAAGATTTCAAGTCTCAGTTCCTGAATGTATATGCACCTTGCACTAAAAATTCAATCATGCCAATCTTCTATACAATGTGATTTATTGGTACAACATCTTTAAGTGTTTAGGGCAAATTGTGCATTTATATCTGGGTATTTGGTGTATATGACATATCAAACAAAAGGTCTTATGTTTAAAGGATGATTGCATTATGTGCGTGATACAAATAGCACTTATATACACGACTAAACCTCAACGCCGACAGATTACATACGATAGACCACCAAACATAAGCACCATTTCGCTAGTATCAACATAGACGGGACCACGGAAAGAGTCGCTGTTAATCCAACTTGAGGCATCTCTACTCCATAGACTCTCGATTTGGTATTGTGCAGACAGGTCAAGAGTGACCCATGTGGAACCGTTAGCGTAAACCCATTGTACAGCCATTTTTGATGTATTTTTCAAAGTGTTTTGATAAGAGAAACGACAACTGTCAAAACACTGGCTGTTTATATACTTCTCTCTCTATTTTTACCAAAAAGTTATGCTTTACACTTTGGCTTTGCCATGCAAAAATTAGGAAATCAACAAAAAGTGCCACTTTGTGGTAGTAAGAACAGTTACTCTAAAAGTAAAATGGTGTTCGGTTTTCTTAAATGGGACATATAATCAATTTGTCCCAAGCATGGTAGAACTAGCCACCGGCATTGTTACGTGTATATACATGTTGGCAAATGTCAGTTAAGATGGCAGCACCATTTTATATACTCCAAGCTAGATAGGATAGAGCAAGTCAGACCATTTGCTGTGAAATCTCACGATACCCCCACAATGTCACATTGATCAACATTTTCTGTCTCTATAAAAGTCTTTTTTCATACCATGAATCAACCATCTTGGTTTCATAGGAACAAGATGACCTAATATCTGTACCACTTCATATCATGCTTAGCCATCGAAAGTGGCGTATACTCGGATGGCTCTGTAATGTTATATACAAACAAAACCAAATTAGACTACTGGAGGTGCTCGCCCGACATATTGACCCAAAACAAGCAATGACACAGGGATAGAGTACTCATCATATGGTATATGTCATACAAACAGAATGCTATTTACTCTCAAAGAATTGCAGTATAGTATGTTGACTATAGGAAATACATTATATAGAAAATGCTATATGTATACAGTAACGTATGAATATCTCGCTTACGATTGTGGCCTGAACAGAAGAATGCTATACCAATTATGCAAGATCCGTCGTGCCAGGATGTACCTCATTGTACAAGTGTGCAGTGCCACAATTAGCTATAATCTTACTATTTGTGTTCACAATACTACGGTAAGCGTAGTAGTCATTACCTTCTTGGCATGAGCATCTGTCATCGAAAGTATGACATATATGCAATTTTTCGGCAAAACAATCACAATTGGACTCTGATTCGAATAAACTGTAGACGTTTGGGAAGTTGTGGCTAGGCTGATCTATGAGACAGGTGAATCATATCGTGCGCTTTGTCTTGTCCACTATGGTCTCGTCTCTGCGATGACAGCCAGTCTGCGATCCAGAATTGTGATGTGAAGGGCGCATTTTTAGTCTAAATCTAAACGATTTTGAAGAATGAAGACCAATCGAATAGATAATAATTTCAGGACTCAGGAAACCAAGCAAAGCTCAAATTACGTATTGATTTCTAGGTTCAGATATTGCAGAGTATAATACCTCTTTTCATTCTTTTCCAAAGACATTTGTTGGTTGTTGGAGTGCTTCGGTGTTCTTTAAAGACAGTCGACAAATGGAAAGATGACAGCTCGTGCCCTGAAACATTTCTGTTGAATTTGATATGTATAGAAGGTCCCAGGCCTGTTGAATTCATCTACAGTTGTATACCCATCTTTTTTTTTCCTTTCATACCTTCCCTTTTCCATTGAAATCAATTTTCAACCAAACGAAATAACTCCATTTAGACAGTGCTGTACAAGGATTGCTAGTTTTACAATTAGAAGCAAATGTATCAGAAAAGAAGCTTACGATTAGAAACACCATGTTGCATTCCAACATACTTGCATGCATTGCTATCTACCAGTAATTGAAATTTTAAATGCCATACACTTAATAGACATTGACATGTTCTTACGCGATGACATAGAGATCTACATGGACAATAGTCCCGCTATACAATGTTCTTTTGAGAGGGGAAAAGCGCTTTGACCCCCGTAAGGCCATCTCCGCCATGTTACTCTCAAACAAACGTACCATATATAATCGTTATCGCTGGATTCAAGTGTGGCCTTATACATGCCAAACACTCAATTACGGGTAACCGATCGCCAAGTTCCAGATTCCTCTCTCCCCCCCGAACACAGAAATGGTCCTGAATTTAGTATAAATACCTGGCATTTTCTGCACAATTCCCAATGTTCTGATATATAACCATATAACCAAACAAACGCAGGCCGTTTTCTTCATAGACACTTCTAATCCTATCCATTCCTACATACATATTGACAATGCAAACCTCTTTCTCTGCTGTTCTCTCCATCGTTGCCGCTGCTGCTTGTCTCATGACCGCTCAAGCTGCTCCTGCTGCTTCCAATCTTGAAGCTCGTAGCTCTCAATCTGGTGATGCCACTTATTACGCTGTTGGTTTAGGCTCTTGTGGTGAGACTAGCTCTGGCAATGAAATGGTTGCTGCTTTGTCAAGCTCTTTAATGGGTGGCCCAAACAGTGATCTGTGCGGCAAGTCCATTACTGTCAAGTCTGCTTCCGGTTCTGTCACGCTCAGGGTTGTTGATTCCTGCCCTGGTTGTTCAGAAGGTGATGTCGATATGAGTGAAGCTGCTTTCCAGAAGCTCGGTTCACTCGACAAAGGCCGTATCCCCATCACTTGGTCTCTCTAAATACTGTACGATTATACTGGTTATATCTTCTAATGACGACTGGTTTCGTTAGTCATATCAAATACATTCGCTATACTTTTTGATTTCCCTTGTTACGTGATTACCTTTACTAAAAGTGAAGCTAAACATGCTGTGCATTGTAATAATAAATCATTTCCAATCTCTTACTATCAATTTGCCAGGTTATTGCACGCAACTGACTATTTTGCCTTTTAAATGAAGTTTTGCATGAATGAGAAGAGCTATCGTAATGACATTGAACACTGTTCCAACTTGCATTGGAAATTGTAGAATCTCGACGGCAAATATCGCCGGTTTACAAAGACAGGTTGCCACTTTTTGACACTTGCAAAGCTTAAGTCGGATTAATTTTCAAACAATTGAGAATAAGGAGACACAATGGAATCGTTTTCCAAGGCATTTCATTTATGCTGTATCTTGAAGCAAGTTTTCGATGATTTATTCACTGTATTTGACTGCAATCAATGACTTCCCTGCTCAACGCCATACCAGTTGCTGTTTACGTTGGCTCACACTTGGCGGTAAGCTCTTGTTTTCATTGCCTCCCTCCTTGGCCTGTAGCTGCTTGGTGAGCTCCAATTCAGCTTTCGTAACGCTCAGCTCTGTCTCCAACTGTGCATTGATAGCTGTCTGTTGACCCAACTGTTCCTCTAATGCCAGAATACGTTGGTCCTTTTCATTTGATTCTCTAGTTGCTTTTAAGAGCAGTTTTCGTAACTCGACGGTTTCTTGTTGCTGACGAGTGCTTCCACTACCACCACCCGTAGAAGCCAGGCCACTGGCATTGCTGTGCTTGCGTTCGCTGTCAGCTGGAGGTGAGGGCAACCCATTCTGTATATCGTGCAACTGTTGCTGCAAAGTCGCCGTTGCACTGGCTAAATCGTTGTTCACCACAGAAGACGAGGTCAAGATTAATCTAGTGAGATGATCAATCCGTTCCTTCATTGCGTTTCGAGTATTTCGCATGAGCTTCATTTGTTGATCATGATCTCTACGTTCGGCAATGAGAGCGGACTCCTTTTCCTTTTGTAATAATTCGGCAGTGGATTGTAATTTGCTCTTGAGCTCTACAATTTCGGTGCGATATTTCTGGAGCAAGGCTTTGTCGTCCATGACCTCGTCGTTCTTGGCGTGTGTTGTGATGCGCTTGACACGAGAGGCAAACTTGAGTGTGTTGAGAGATTCTTCCAGGTTACTGGGACTGATGGTGCAGATGACGGCTACCTTAGCAAGACCTGAAAGTGCAGTTTGGAGGATGCGAGTGAGTTTGGAATCACGGTAGGGTATATGGCTTGGACTTTTGCCAGCGTTGGAGTCTGTGAGCTTAGAGATGACTGTGCCTAGTGTCAATAGACTTTTGTTGATGTAGGAACCTTCTTTACGACGGTCTTGATCTGATGCTGCTTTTTCTGAGCCAGCTAAATCAATGAGATTCTTGCATACAGCAGATCAGACGCTGTAATATTAGCATAGTTGCATGGAGGACTTACAAGTTGTGATATTCTTACGACCTCTTTGGATCTGGCAGCATGATGTCCATAGCCCGTAGATGTTAGTGTTCTTCTATGCGATGCGAGCGATGTACTTGTGCTACTTCTTTCTCTGCTCTCAATGACCATTTGAAATAATGTATGACTACGGCTGCTGTGTAGGTTGTAGTCTGTTGAGCTAATATGTCTATTTGCTATTGAAATGATGCTGTGAGACTGAATGCACTCAAGATTCCTACTACAAGAGCAAACCTTCTCCTCTTTCAATGATGCGTAATACATCTTCAGGGCTTGTTACCACTTCTTCTGTTAGAGGAGTAACGTAAACACCACGAATCTTGTCTTGATGAATCTTGAGATTGTCATTGGAAGGATTGAGCAGGTCCTTGATGGTTTCATTGTAGATTTCCAGGTACGAAACTCGCAGTAGGAACTCTCTTGTAATGGCCTATTTTATGCATTAGATGAAAAAGATGATTTGTGTGTCATACAAGCGGCATGCCTTTTTGATGAAATCAAACACATTATCAACCGAACGAGGTATCACACCTGGCTCTATCTCGTTGCCTAATACACATGTGGTGTTATACAGTGGTCCCTAGAGTGCTTCATGTTGATCTTACCCATCTAAGATATTGCAATGATGATTTGTTTGTATACATGAGTATGTCTTCTTTTCAAATGTCGGGCTCGATCATCTTACCATGGTCTACAATCACAGGCCATTTTAATAATGAAAACATCGTATGACAAGTCAAATTACTTACAAATGTTTTTCCACTTGCAGTTTGTCCATAGGCAAACACAGTTGCTGAAGAATAGATATTAGTCTCTAGCAATAAATGCCTTACTGACTGACTATAGCAGATGTACCGTTATATCCCTCCATGGCCTGGCTATAGTGGTCATTGTTATTGTTTACAACACAACTCTTTCTGAAACACCAAACAACTTACTTGATAAGATTGCTGATACTCTTTGCATACAGAATCTCATTATCGCTGCCGTATAATACATGATCTAGACTTGATCCATCAATACCCATGCTAATCAAGTACATAGGGCCATAGTACCAAATTGAAATTCATGCTGCTTCTTTAGTCTGTGATCTGTTGAAACAATCTTCGACGGCTGGACATCCCAGCATGAGCCGTACTCGTTCTGATTTGGTGGTCTACAGCGCACTGTCACTTGCACGTTCTCGCCATGTCGCTTGCTGGATGATTTGATGGGTGCCATTGCTGTTACAGTTGAAGATGATGTGGTAGTTGAAAGCGTAGTGCAAGTAGAAGAAGTCGATGATGTTCTTTGTCGAATGAACGGCTGTTGTGTATGATACATGCTTATTTATTCCCGATGGTAGACACAAATAAAAGAGTGGTATTGAAGCGTTGACTCGGTAATTAAGCCTTTCAGCTGCTTGCTGCTTGGTTATCAAGGCTATAAAAAAAAAGGGCAAAAAAAGAAAGAAAAGGAGAGAGCTCTGATGGACGAAAATATTTATGTGTGTGCACCTCGAAAGTGTAACATGAAAGTAATCTGATCAAGTTTTAGCCTGTTTCATTTCTGTGCATTTCAATATCGAATAGACAAGGTTATTTTAAATCAAACTTGAGTCAATGCCACCATGGCTTTCATGGACAAACGAAACAGTGTGTTTTACAATGATCTCGTATGCGGATGCTAGTTGTACAGTATATCATGGCAATCCAACGACTTTCAAAGGTACCGATGGAGGCTTTAACCAGTCACTGAAAAGCAGAGAGAGACACAGAGAGAAAGAGAGATGCCAGGAAAAGAAAAAAAAATCCTTCGTCTCTTTATACATCGAACAAACACACTATGGGAAAGAAGCAAGAGTCAGTAACTCCTGGACAACGTCTTGGTTATGCCGCAGATTATCAACAAGGTGCCGGTACATATGAAAGAGATGGCTTACTATACGCCAGTGTTGTTGGACAAAGATACATTGATCCTGCCAAGGATGATCAGGTAAGAAAAAAACGTTTGCCGATATATTAAGTAATTGATCGACTCATCTACAACTAGTTGCCTGTAATGAGAGTATCTAGAGAGAAGGAGCAATCAGCAGTGCCTGAGGTTGGCAGCGTTGTAAGCCATACATGAGACGGATGATGAGTGGAAGAGATATTGACATGTAGCATAGATTACAGGCAAAGTGATTCGTGTCGCACCACATCAAGCAGTGATTGCCATCATGGTAGTTGGCGATATTCCTTGCAAAGAAGATTTTATGGGTGTGATTCGGTAAATCATAGCAGCAGCACACACTCTCTTCAGATGATTAACGCCCTCTCATCCTATAGTACTCAAGATGTGCGTGCAGCAGAGAAGGACAAGGTGAAGATTTACAACTCATTCAGACCAGGCGACATTATCAAAGCAGAGGTGATTTCATTAGGTGATGCAAGATCATATATATTATCAACGGCAAAGAATGAACTGGGTGTCATATTTGCAACCAGTGTAGCCGGTGCTACCATGGTGCCAATCTCTTGGCAGGAAATGCAATGTCCCAAGACCAAAGCCATTGAGCTGCGTAAATGTGCCAAACCCACCGTGTAAATGATCTGCTTTCTCAATAAAAATGCCATTTATTTATCCATTTAAGGGTATTTTAAATTATATTTAGATTTGACATGCCAACACATACTCGTTTTGTACGTGGATCAACCAGGATTCATGTCTTGCGGTTAGGCTCATTGGTTTCTATTTCTGCTATAGTAGAGTAGTAGGTTGTCTTATATTTACAGGTACTCCATCTTCGGGGTACTTCCATTCAGGATGGTTATAGAGTGCATTTGTGTCCACACGCTCCCATTTTGGTGTATCTAAAGATAAGAGTTAGGGTTTGAACACAACATGAACAGCGAGTGCGTGTATGTTTTACCTATTGCCGAGGGATGATGTAATTTGTTTTGCAGGTCCAGTTGCATCAGACTTGACCTACAAGCGATATCTCTATGGGTTTGCAGCTTGTAAAAGTCTCTTGGAGGCACTTTGCATTCGTGGCCATTGAAATAAGCCAGGTAGGTCAAGGCAGCTTGATCCTGTCGATGGTTTTCTCTACTGGAGCCTGGAGGAGCGATGCAGTTCTTTTGAAGTCCACATTCAAACCAGGGAATGATGAGTGTGTTGACGATAGTACTGTTATCAGCATCGAATCCAACAGCAGCACCATTGCAGTTTGATTTATAACGGTATTCCTTGATATCCGCACCAAAGAATTTGAACATGCCACGATGTGTCCATTTGCCCATACCGTATGCGCTCTTGGGAGACCAAAATCCATGGTAGTCGTTTCTCACCGTATCTGCTATATTTAAAATGAAGTCTCTTGTCACTTGGTTACCAGCATCGAGCCATACTAGCACGCCACCATATCTGACCCGGGCATCGTTGACAATACCGGTTTTCCAGCCATACTGGCCAGCGTCAATAGCCACATCCCAAAAGCGAGGATAGCGCTCGTGGTCAAATGTAATCAAGTCATCGATTAAGCCATGTTCCTGCAATTGATTGAGGATGGGCAATTGCGTTCTGTTCATTCCAATATTATAGACAGCGATTCTGGGGAACTGATCCATGTCAATGTCTGGACGCAATTCATGTAATGAGTAGAGAAAGTTTTCTAATGAACACAGGTGGTTGGCGCTAGATCCAGTGACAATCGTGTAGGGAAAGGATGTTCTTTCTGTGCTGCTACTGCTACTGCTGGTGTGTGGTTTTTCGTCATGGATGACTGTTGTTGAGCCAGAGTCGAGATTCGATACAGACGACGATGAAGCTAAATTAAAAGTAGTACAAATATAAGTATTTGATTGCCCCTCTTGCCTACCCAATCTCTCTCTGCTTGGCCCCCTGTGCATGTTCATCTTACCATGATATCGATGTTGGTATGTTCTGTATATTGACACCGTCAGTAGTCCTATCAGACATGCAATCATGCATAGGAATATAGTGATTTTTCTTGATCGAGGCACAATGGAGGATGCAAATGTCATTATTAGTAGAGTATATTATATTACATAAGCTTTTGAAAATGAGACAAGAGGAGAAAGAAAGAGAGCAAAAGAGAGAGAAAGAAGAGAGGTGAATAAATATGGATTATGAAAGAAAGGGGGGGGGGGCTGCTCAAGTATGAAGGACCCTCCCTCCTAATAATCTCATCATCTGGTATTTATAGAATAAGTAAATGTCACACGTTACATTCGAATTTAGCTTCACAGTGACGAACAGGTTGAGGCATGATTGCAAGTAGCTTTTCAGTCAAGACAGCCGCCGCTTAAACGCTTACAGGAATAGCATCTGTTTTGTTGAGCTTTTATTTCTTTTGTTTCTCACTCTTATCTTTTGCTCTCTCTCTCTCTCTACTATACATTTCTTGGCCATGGAACCTACACTGGAGTTTCCTCAAGGCTTCTTTTTCATCCGATGCAAAAGCCAGCCATTTGCTGTTGATGTCAATGGTGGCAGCATGACGGTAAGTTGCATACATCAAAGTGTATAACCGAGAATCTCATGCCGTGCTGTGGATATTAGAATGATGCTACCATCATCATCTGGCCCCAGGTAAGTCGACCTAAAAGTGCGCTTACGTTTTGTATTGACGTTGTGCATAGAAAATGGTCGATAGTATCAATCAGGTAGGCACAGTGCAAGTTGCATAAATGGCAACAGCATACTAACAAACGCGCGCCTTTCTTTCACTAGTTATGGATGCATGAGGAAGGATTCTTGATTAATAAAAAATCAGGATTAGGTAAACATCATGACCGCCATGTTGACAATGTGCATTTATTAATTGCCGTTCCTGTATAGTGCTCGATATTCGAGGCGGCAGTGAGTAGCATCTCTCTGTTTGTTGGTTAATTACTTACCACGATTGCCAGGCATTGAGCGCGACAAGGTGATAATTCAGTATGCTCGCAAGCCTGGATTGGCACACAATCAAAGATGGACATATCAAAATGGGTTCATTTTCCCTACTTCTGCACCTCATTTAGTGTTGGATATTCGAGTAAGTCGGGACAATGAAAGATATTTATTCAGCTGACATTTGGCGTAGAATGGCGAGTTCAAGAATGGCAGCACGGTGTATCTGAACACCAAGAACCTGCATTCAAAAACACAGCAATGGATCATTCAGCCGTTCGAGAATGAAAAGTCCATCAATGAACTCGCACTGCTTCGACCCTCACCACGTTAGTAGTCAATGTGTTTCAAAGTTTTGTGTAATGTGCTATTGACACTGTTGTATGTAGTGCAACGCACATCGACATTTCCTAGACAAGATGAGCTCTATGATTGCTACCGTATGGTGTATTTGGAACCTAGTCCAAGCATCACGGCAGAGCAGTTGGCTGGTGCTGCTGCATTCAAAGCCATGAAGGACTTTATTGAGCAGTATAAGCAAACGCATCAAGGCCCGGTTGTTGCTGATGAGCAAACCAGGCCTGCATTGCTGGAACTTGTCAAGAGAGAGGTAATAAATGACAAACTTGTCTATACTAGCACTAACGTCCTATGTCATAGGCTGTGCAAGCATTGACCTCCAAGCATGTTGAGCATAATTTGCAAGAATTGGTTCAGTCATCCATGTCTGTAGCAGAAGCTTATTTCAGCCGAGAATACAATGCCAATTGATTAAATAAAATGACGATAGTTTATTTGAAAAGGGAGTATATGTATATCTTGATCAAAGGGGCGAGACGGTCAGAAGAGGGAGATGGGATATATAGGTATTTATATAATATAAACGATTGACACATTTGATTGTGCAGTAATATAAAGTGCATTAAGGAGATCTCAGGAACAAACACATACACACAGCTTAAATTGCCGCCTTTCGTAATTCAATCTCCCAATCTTCCATACCTTCATAGGACTCTTCTTGTTTGCTGTTACTGGGTGCAGTGTCAATAGGAGAAGGATCTGCTTTGACTGGTGCTGCTTTACTGTTGCTCTTGGTGTCCTCCTTTCCTATCTTGTTTCGTTTGATTGTGTCACTTGTATTCTCCTTGATCACTTTTTCCTCCTCATGATCCTCTTCTTCATCCTTGAAATCAAACAGTACATCTTGATTTACTGGTTCGGCAGGTTGCTCTTTGGGAGGATGACTCAGCACAGCTTGCTTAGCCAGTGTCACCCTGTAAAAGTAATTTTTCCAAAAAGTGGGTTCGCTCACTCTGCACGCAACATCAGTATCCTATATATATATACAAGCATCGCAAAGACAACTTACTGTTGTGGCACCAGTACAAATCTTGAGTGAGAGAGATTCTTGTCCTCTTTTAATGCTGCTTGAGCACTCTGGCTGTAGGCATTGAGATCAAATTGAAAGTTTGTGTCTTCTGGTGGTGGAATCAAAAAATTTCTCTCATCCTATTGAAAGCGTTAGAAGACCACCTCCACATGATCTGTTGCATACAACTATAACGTACCTTGGAAATATCTAGGATGGATTGCTTCATCTCGCTTTCATAGCCTTGATATCCGACCCACGGCGCAACAGGTTCTATAGTATATCTATGTCAACATTCATAGTCCAACACAGGATGCTATTCATCCGTTTACCTGAACCTCGAGATTGATGAATAGTGCCATTCTTTTCATCCAGCTTTTTGCTCTTGACAAACGATGCTCTTTCAGACTCCAGATCGCCCTGCAATGTAGCTATTTGGTTTGGAATATCACGAGCACGCTGCTGAAGCTCGTTCAGTCGTTTGTTGAACTCGGGAATGCCTTTGCTCTGGATGGTTTGTGAAAGCGCATTTACGCTGGAAGTAACGCTCGAGAAAAAGGAGCCTCCAAAGAAGCTAGAGGGCGATGTAGGCGTAGATGGCGTAGATGGCGTGCTGTTGTTGGTTTCTATTGCTTTCAGTTAGATAATGAGTCTCTATTTTTAAGGGCAAAAGAGTGAATTGGCATGTAGGTACCTTTTTCAGTAGACATGTCTATAGTAAGAAATGGGAGTAGAGAGAGGGAAAAAAAGGGTGAGATGAACGAGCTTTAAAATGAGGGGACTCAAACAATCGGTGGACTCGTGTGCGGTATTTTGCGATACATTTATTAGCACTCTTGTATACAGTGCTCGGTTACTATCACACTGAGTCGGATTTGTCCAAAGCATTAGCATGCAGCCCCTTGGAGCGACAAGATGTATTGATGATCAGAATGCGAGATTAAATGATAGACTTGAAAGCAAATCCACTTGGTAATCTGGCATGTGGCATTGTGCATATTGACTTTTTTTTTAAGTTTGATCTACATTCACGTTCAAATCATTTCGTAATGCCAACATACACAAAGGCCAAAGAGTCACATATTTCATGTCAAAAAAGGTCCACCACTGAGTACAACGCGCAGAGAAAAGGGCATTGATTTCGAGCATTTTTGTCTCTTCTTTTCTCTGCGAGCATTCACTTGATTCATCTCACTATGGACGAATGGGTAAATATTTTTCGTTGAATCTTTATCATGGTTCCATGCTGACCATATACATTTAGAACTTTACATTACCAGATAGTCCAAGCCAACGTTCAAGCAAAAGAAGGCGAAGTGCATCCACAGAGGATTTTTCAAGTAAGAAGAGCAATTCTGTCATTACACTCGTGGAACGACTTACACATCGATGACAACTAGGCTATCTTTGGGTAGATCAATATGAACCAAAGTCAGTGGTAAGCCCATGTAAGCATGCGTCTACTGCACATGTTACTGATGCAAACCCCATAGGCAGATGTATGTGTTCGAGCAGAGAAAGTGAGGGAGCTTCAAGGTGCCATTGAATCATCAGCTATAGGCAGTAGACAAGGCCTAACCAAGATTTTGCTGTTATCGGGCCAATCTGGCATTGGCAAAAGCACACTTGTACGATTATTATGCAAATCATTGAACTACGACATTTTGGAATGGATAAATCCTAGTAACGACTACGACCCTACAGAATCACATACGCACACCATGACATTATTCAGCAGGTTCTTGACATCCTCTATACTGAGAGGCTCTCAGCGGCAGATCATATTTGTAGACGATATGCCTGATATAACAACAGAGGAAATCAAGCGACAGTTACACTCAATACTCAAACACATTGTCTATTCACCTGCTAAATTCTTGCTGATCATGGTGGCTACCGATGCCTGGATGGAATCCTTATCCTATCGAGACTATGACAGTAAATTGAACAGATCCATCGATATTATACCCGCAGAGCTGAATACTGATTTACGAGTGAAGCACATCAAGTAAGTGCACTATGTGTGGTTGATATCAGCATCAAAGAGTACGACTAACCTTTGCCAAATAAAGATTCAACCCTGTCAACAAAACCAACATGAAAAAAGTACTGAAAAACATCCTCTCTCAAGAACATGCCAGTGTATCAAAAGATCATCTCGACGAAATTATAGAAAGAAGCGATGGCGATATTCGAGGAGCAATCAATACGCTGCAGTTTGACACTATTCACTCCAGAAAAGCCAGAAAGATCACAAGCAAAAATAAATCAGGCGACAAACCACCATTTGACGATAAAACAGGTCCTTTGACGTTATTTCATGCGATTGGCAAGGTGCTTTATGCAAAGAGAAACCCCAGCGGCACATACGAGTCAAAACCAGAGCATATTTTAGCGAAATTACCTGTGGACAATGACACATTTATCACCTATTTGCATCAAAACTATTCTGAATTCTTTGACGACATGGAGTCATGCACCACACTGTTGAATTACATGAGCGATGCAGACACAATACGTTCACAGCATGATTGGCAGGACGTACATGCAAGTATCTACCGTGGGTTGGTGAGCGTCAATGGCATCATGATCAATTCACCTCGTGAAAAGACCACGTATCGTCAGCAACTCTTTGACAAGCCAAGATTCTTCGAGGCTCAATTGGCCACCCAGCAACAAAAATTGGAGAACTATCGCAAGGATTTCATGGCTTCAGTGCAGTCCAGAATGGCTGATTATGAGTCTCAGGAGCAGATGGAATTTAGGGACGATCCAATTCAAGATTTCAGTGAAGACGAATTTGATGATATCTATGGCGACGATTATGAAGAATTATCGGCATTTATGGATTATTAAATATTGGTTCTAACAATTTGGTTTATTTTAATTGTATGCATATAAAACATCTCATTTGTCTAAAGCCTTGCATTTTGAATACCTGCATCCTTCAAAATCTTTTCTAGTTTGCCCGAGGAATAAGCAGCTTTGAGAGCGTCAGAGCCACCAATGTGTTGTTGGTTGACGAAAATGTTGGGTACAGTGTTTTGCTTTGTTAATTCAGCTAATGCCTTTTGAATGGCTTCTCCGTCTTTATGGTCGTTCAATTCCAAAGCTTTGTAATCAACATTGATGTCGTCAAATAGATCCTTGGCCCCAATACAATAAGGGCAATATGATTTACTAAAGATCTGTGATTTGAATGAATAAGTCTACGATATCTATTGAAAAAAGGCGTGTGCATTTTACCATGACAGTGTTGTCTGAGATGGCCTTCTTGACGAGATCCCTAATGCCTTGGGTAACAAGCGACATGGTATTTAAAAGTGATGTGTATAAATGAGAAAAGTCGTTGGATTTTGGAGCATCTCCATTTTATATTCTACTAAACTCTCTCCGGACCGGGATTATTAGTCAGCTACTGCGAACATTCAGCTAATCAGGCACAAGCTTCTTTGCACAATCATCGAGATCTGGAGGAAATCCTTACAGTGATATTTAATGGCATTATGCATTACTAAAAGTAGTATGGTGTCGTACAAATTATTCAGTAGTAGTCATTACCTCATGCCGGCTGAATGCCGCTTCATTTCTCGTAGTGAATGCCACTTTCAACAATTTACAATGTCTGCCTTCACCATTGAACCACAGAGCCTTCATATGTCAGAAGCAGCACCATGTATTGAGCTACCCATTTGGCGCATTATATCAAACAAAGCGTGTCCGTGATAAAAACGAAGCTTCACATCTGTATCAGTGGTAAGAACAGCTCATCTAGGGGCAGGCAGTATCGTTGAGTCCTTAGCATGCTGCTTGAGCTCAGGAACTCAGGAACGTTCGAATCATGGTTTAGAATATCTGCCACTCAGTCTTGTCGGCAGTGAGCTATATATAGATAAATGTTCATGGAAGAAGTCTGTGCTCATAAAGTAGTGTATATGACACCACCTTTGCTGAGCTCACCATTAAATTCTTTATGATCGATATTGTATATACAGAACTCGATGTATTGAGTCTTTAACTACTACTGCGAGAAGTAATAGTTGATAAAGCGATAATAATTTGTACATAAGGTGTTATCATATTGATTAATAAACAGAAACCAGTTTTAGTATCTGGCTAGTTCGCAGGTCTTTATTATATTTTATTGAAACTATCTGCGTTATTGTATCCTCACCTTTCGGATACAACACTTTTAAAGGTACCAAGGCCTCATCACACTGAAAACCATGAGCTATCTTTAGGTTTATTAGGTAGAAAATTATGCTAACCATGATTTACAAATCACTTCTGAGGTAGATGATGGTAGATAAATTCGTATTATAGTTCATAATTACGCTGTAAACACTAATAATATGATGAAAAGTATATAATTTTTTTTTTTGAATGCATTCTCGTCAGTAAAAGTGTAGCTCTTTGGCAGATTTAATTTTATATTGCATTTTAACATAACAAGTGTGATAGGAAAATATAGTGCACTGCTCACGAGTAATTATAAAAAATGAAGCAATAGGCAAGACGTTGATGCACCATCTTGTATTCAAAACCTTTTGGCGCATACCTTGCCTTCTTGTTGCCATCATTCATCGCAGGCATAAAGTTGTGCAGCAGACTTCGCTATCACTAAGCAACCACTATGTAACGTAGTGCGAAACACCTGCAAAATAGACTTATCTTAATACAGCTTGCTATATATCTATCAATGATGGTAGTATCAGTCGATGTGGATTTTA
>DF836555.1:37823-52245 GCA_000950595.1 Mucor ambiguus
GCACTCTCTCGTTCCTCCAACGACTATGTCAGAGAACGTGTGGAAGACATTCACAAAGTACAACGCAACTTGGATCCCACCGCTCACCCCTTCGAACAAGGCAGAGAATATACCAGAGCTTTGAATTCAGTCAAATTGGATCGCATGTTTGCAAAGCCCTTTGTTGGGTCCCTGAATGGACATATTGACGGTGTATACTGTTTAACCAAGCACCCTTCCAAGCTGAATTCGATGATTTCCGGTAGTGGTGATGGTGAGATTCGTATCTGGGAAGTGTCTGAAGAAAAAACCACATGGCGAGTGCAAGGTCATCGTGGCCTTGTCAGTGGTGTCTGTCCCGGTAAAGAGGAGGGTCGTTTCTTGTCTTGTTCTACTGACAAGACGGTCAAGGTGTGGGGAGACGACAGCGAGCCTATTGAAACCTACATGGGCAAGCACGCTTTCACCGGCTTATCGCATCACCGCTCTGATCCCATCTTTGCAACATCCGGTGGTACTGTAGAAGTGTGGGACGAAAGCAGATCAGAACCTATTCACGATTTCGCATGGGGAGCTGACTCTTACCAGACAGTCAAATTCAACCAAGTGCAACAAAACATCTTTGCTTCTTGTGGTACGGACCGCACCATTGTGCTGTATGATTTGAGAACAAGTAAACCTCTGTCCAAGCTCGTCATGTCACTCAAGACAAATGCCATTGCCTGGAACCCTATGGAAGCCTACATTTTCACAACAGGTAGCGAAGATCACAACGCCTATACATTCGACATGAGAAATATGACTTCAGCAAAGAACGTGCTTAAGGACCATGTGTCTGCCATCATGGACGTCGACTACTCACCCACTGGCCAAGAGATTGTTACCGGTTCCTATGATCGCACAATTCGTCTGTATGATGTAGGCACTGGACACAGTAGAGATTGTTACCACACCAAGCGAATGCAGCGTATTTTCGCCGTACAGTACTCGATGGACAGCAAGTATGTGCTGTCTGGCTCTGACGACGGTAATATTCGTATCTGGAAGGCACATGCCAATGAAAAGATGGGTGTCAAGGACTGGCGTGAAAAGAACAAGCTTGAATACTCTGCTAAATTGAAGGAGAGATACGGCCACATGAAGGATATCCGCAGAATTGACAAGCACAGGAGAACACCCAAGGACATTAAGCTGGCTGATGGCACCAAGAAGGAGATGATCAAGGCAGAGAGAAGAAAGGAAGAGCTGAGACGCAAGCACTCCAAGAAATTAGACGCTACCAGACGTGTGCCTGAACGTGAAAAAGCCATCATTGGCATTGCTAAATAGATTCATCTGTGTAAATATCATTCCCTTTTTCTTTTTTCGTTGCTACTGCTACCAAATAAACCACTGTACATTATTCTCCTTTTCACATTTCATATCGAATGATTTGCTTTTCGCTTGGCTTCTCACATGATGGAAAGTCTGCTTGAATGAGGCGTGATATACTTACTAATGCTGCTGGTGCTGGTGTGAAACAATTCAACATCCGTTTGGTCGACGTATCCATAGTTTTTCCATGGCTCTATGAGAAGCATAAAAAAAAAAGATAATTCCTTTTTCCCTTTTTCTTTTCTTCATCCAACAACAATTCACATGTCAGACACTGCTGCTGAAATAGAGAGAGAATCAAAGCCAAACCAACTGGACGCACCTCTCCAAACAGCAATCGCTGATGACACTACTCATGCCAAAGAAGCTGCTCAAGAGGAGCAAGCACCTGATGCCATAGCTACCGTAGAGGAGACCACACGACATGAGTCTCCAGCATCATCTCCACCACAGACAACAGCAACGACTGCTCCAGAGCCAGTTGAGCAACCCAATCTACCTGCAAATGTTCGCATTTTGAAGGAAGCCTTCCCAGATACAGATGTAGAAGTTATAGAAGCGGTTCTTCAATCACAGAATGATCATGTTGAAAGCACCTTTGAGATTTTGCTTGGCATGTCGGATCCTAGCTATAGTGCGCCAACTCCAGCTCCAGTAGCTGCTGAGCAAGCACCTCCAATGCCTCCTCGTCCACAGTCGAGACGAAACAGCAATGATGCGCCTTATGCATATTGGGAACGTCAAGCACAACCAGAACCAACATCTGTGGAAGAGCAGCTTCGCATGGATGAGGAGCTGGCCAAGAAGCTCGCTATGGAAGATGAGAGAAGATCTCAGCAGCAGCAGCCGCGTAAGTATGTCGTACGCTATGAATGCCAACATTGTATTTAGAGATGTGCATAGGTCGTCGGTCGTCCCAACAGGGCCAATACCAACAGCAATCACAAAGACAGAGAGATGATGATGACGATGACTCTTTGTTTAATCTACAAGGTAAGCCGAAAAGTGCTGAAGGCGAGTTTTCTCAAGATTGACGTTATGCAGAGGAATTGCCCATTATCAAGGAAAAGATGAAGGAAGCAGGGAATGGTAAGAGAAAGATAAGGGAAACATCCTCCCAGACACACGGCCTGATAACAAGCGTTATGTGGATATGTAGCTGCCAAGAAAAAGATGATGGATTTATACAATCAGTTCAAGGCAAATACACAAAAGAGCAACCCTCAGAATCAAAATGAAACTGCTGCCGCATCATCTATGCCTACTACAAACGCACAATACAGGTAATACCAGAGCCAGCAATAGAGACGGGGCGTGTGATATTCATCTAAATGTGTAGAGGACTACCGAGCGATGATGGGGACGATCTTTTGACGGGCGATATATCTGCGTTACACTTGTCAGACTACGACGTGTATGCAAAAACGAGCAATCGACCTGCTGCCAACGACCATCAGAGAGGTAATAAAAAAAAGAGAGACTCAGGGATGTGTATCTTGCATTCAATGGTATATTAACAAGCATCGATAAGGTGACGATACCATTTATGTCAATCCTCCTGTGGGATCACCTACTCACAACCTCAGCGCCACATCGACATCTGATGCCCAACTGAAGGCTGATGAGGACTTTGCTAGACAGTTGGCACAAGAGGAGCAAATTGGTAAGGTGAAAGAGCATACTGACGCATGGGTGTGTGATTAAACTCAATTGACAACCATGTAGAAGCTAGAAGATTACGACACTCGTCAGCAGCTGTGGAAGATACTACGTTACATGCTCCTCAAATGCCAACAAGAAAGCCCGTCAATCCTACCGTTGTCATTGCGCCTAGATCTCCACTTGAGTTTGAAGGCGATTCAGACTATGAAGGTAGTAACGTGAATTTCGTAATTGTTTTTTTTAGAGATACCTGATTTGATATGCGTTTGATAGATATTGGGTTGACAGCAGCAAATACAACGCAACGCAGTACTAATCTCAAAAACACCAACGCGGATGAAAATGCTTCTGTTCCATACGTTATTGGCGATGACGATGATTCAGATTCGGATGATCTTGTGGATATAGATGACGATGCTTTCAAGGATGAGGATGATGAGCAGGAGAAAAAGGGAACTAGTGCATCTAGTAAGTAGGATGATGACAATCAGTGAGGTATGATTTCCTAATCGCTAGCCAAGTACAAGTAGACTTTACTAGAGAAGGAGCAGCCACCACTACAGCAAAGTCGTCTGATGCCAATGCCACCAAAGCTGACCATGTTCCATCCCAATTGACCAACCCAGAAACCACATCTTTTGATGAAAAGCCAAAAGCTTAATTACCCCTTCTTAATTCATTCTATTTTACGCATTAAAGCTTATATTCAACTAACCTCAATAATGAAATGGCTTCACATGAGCCACATGTCGGAATGAGTCTTGAGCTCTAAAGAGACAATAATGTCTGTGATAAAGATTTATTAGGCTCAATCGAGGCACTTATAAACATTCCTATCTTCTAACGTTTGCATGATTAGGTGATCACATCCTGACATCTGTTTATAGGAACTGCTCGAGGATTCAAATAGAGAGAAGACAATCAAGTGTCTGTCAGCCTTGCCTCTCAAAGATGCCACGCACACGAAAGTAGTTAGGGTGCTGACCAACTTAATACTTATTACACTATCAAGTCAACTCAGAATCGGGAGAGATTAATCTCTGCGTTCAATACTTGCATCCCATACGGAGCCATTTATTTGATGACGATGACCAGGAACTTTTATTGCAGTGGTAGGCATGGATTACGATATTCGCATCACATATATAAATTATTGATATCATGGGCCAAACAAGTTGATTATGGAAACTGCCACAAAGAGACCGGACGCAGTGGTATATCAGATAGATCAAGACTTGTATGGTTTCTCTGTCGCTTTTGGTGAAGCAAAGCTCAAATCTACTACTAATTTGCTGCTTGTGAAGGATCTTTTGCGCATTGCAATGCTTGTCAAAGACTCTATTGACAAGAACAACCTCTCCTCTATCCTGTCATTTCAAGCAGTAGGAAACCGCGTCTCTTTCTACATCATGCAGCTCAAAAATGATGGCTTGTACATGATGCTTGAATCGTGCTCTGTGGACTTTCCCGCCTCTGTAGCCGATTTGCCAAGATTCTCGTTGATTGTAAATGATCTGTTGACGGTAGCGAAGGTTGCTCAATTGTGTCGACTCTAGTAACCAGCAGAGGTATTCCAGATACTATTCCCCCCAGTACAGAATCTTTCTAGCTCTAGTAAGCTTTAAATGCCCTGTGCTTCACCCTGAAGGTTTAAAATACTATAAATATTTTATATGTGAATAAATTGTAAATAATTGTGTATATATATATGTGTGTGTGTGGTGGACATGGGTAGAGATGTCGTTGAGTGGTATGTGTATTGCCTTGGTGTGCATTTCAATCAAGATGAATGCGATGTGATGATACGGTGTAGTTCCTAGACAGCAAGACAAAATCACAATTAATCACACTGTCAGACAACAACCATCTACACGCTTTTACCTTTTCCAAATCCTCAAGACTGGACAAGCTCTTTCCGCCCTCTCTTTCCACAAATAATCGACTGGAAGCAGCAGGGGTAGTAGGTGATGTAGCATTGTTTGCTGTATCGTAGGCGTCCAGATACTGAGACCCATACTTGACTAGTGTTGCCATTTCCTCTCCAGATATCGCATTCTTCTCTACTGGCACTTTTCTGACTGTGCTCTTGTCTGATGGCAGCACGCGTTGCAGCACCAATGTGTTTGGATTCTTCATGAGCGAGTACTGTGTTTGCTTTTCAGAGAGTGGGGTGCTTCGTAACACACCATGCGGCAGGTGGATATCTACACCTCCTTCATTGCGAGAGACTGACATGGGTGATGGAAAATTGGGGTTGGCAATGTCTTTTCGTGGTATGGTATTGTTGGTTGTGGGCTCAAATGCCTCTAATGCGGCATCGACTCGCTTCAAAATAGCTTCCGTGTTACTATCAAGACGTGTCATGACTGGATGACTATGATGTGAGTACATGCGATGATGCGGATGCTTCTCTGGAAAGACCTTACTTGATGTCGGTCTAGCCGATGAAGAAGAGGAGGAGGATGTTGACGATGACAGCGAGACGGGTCGTTGATCGTCAAGATTGGTAGAGAAATTGTGGAGTACAAAGTGCTTTTCTCGAGCTGTAGCTTCCAGGTCTTTTAGTACGTCTGATAGTTTCTGATCCAGGTTCAGCAAGGTGTCTGTCAAGTGCGTCAGCATCTCATTTATACCTACTTGACCCATTTCATCTGTATATACCTTTGCCATTGGTGTTCAAAATTAGTCTATACTGGTGAGGTTGCTCTATGTTTGATATAATATGGAATTTCACCAGTGCCGTCGATGTCAAATCAGCAATAGAGATATTTGCTGGTATCGCAATCACTTTATCAATCCTCTCCATTTCTGCCTTGTCCTTTTTCGTCTTTTTCTTTTTGCCAAATCTTCCCAATGTCGTCATCTTTTTAATGGCTGCCATCGTATCAGACACTGGGGGTGTTGCTGTTGCTAGCGTTGCTGCTCCCGATGTCACAGCCGTCATCAAAGATACCTTGATATGGACCTGACCACTCTTGTCATTGACTCGTTTAATACGCTTGTGCATAAAGAACTGGAGCGAGGAGTCACTGAGCGATGAGATGGAGGAAGATCGCTTTTTTTTCCTTTTGTTGACATAGTCAGACGTAGGCACCAACTGTCTAAATTGTGTGAGTGAGGGCATAGGTGTCGTAAGATGCGCCGTCAATGATTCATGAATAGCGTACGGCTTGTCCTCTGGGTCCAATGTGATTTCATCGCCATCTCGACTCTTGACAGTGAGGTAATACTCGACACCGCTGTTTTTGCCATGCGAGCGGCCATTCTTTGTCTCGATCTGCGAGATGTGAAATTTCTCCATGGCGCTCATCAGTAGCTCATCGACGCTAGTGGACTCTGTGACCCGTACTGAATGGTAGGATGCGCCAACATCCACGTTGCCAGCAAAGACTCGCAACACCTTTGAGCTGACTGGGGCCTGTTCACGTGATGGATGTCGAACCGGGTCTGCATGATTGTTGACAGCAGTAGGCTCCTTGATTCTATGCTGGTTTTGCAATGATTCCTTTGTTTCATCATGATGGAGATTATTTTTAGAATCCAGAATTTGGCTACTTTTATGCACTGATTGTTGCAAAGGTGTATTGTCATCATCCTCCTCTTCCTCCTCCTCCTCTGGCTCAGCTTGTTGTGGCTGCTGCTTGTCTGCGTGTGGCTCACTCTCTTGGTCCATATCATCGTCGTCGAGCATTTCTTCGTTCCATTCTTCGTAGGTTTCTTCCTCAATCTCATCGTCATCTTCTCCTGTGAGCAGTACATGCAACTGCACATTCAATGATGTCGATAAAATCACCTTTTTCTTTTTTTTAGAGGGCGCATTGGGTGCTGCTTTGTTGCTGATGTAATGAGCCGCTTGATCCATCGAGGTTAGCTACAAGTAGAGGATATCTATTCAGCACACAACAGCCTAGTTGATTCCATTGCTTATTTACCTCTACATTGCGATGCTTGTTCAATCTAGCCAATCTTTCAAATGGTGTTTCAATGTTCTCTGCTGGTATGTAGCCCACTTCAGATGTCTTGAGGTCTCTAATGAGCCACCAATACGAGTTTGAATCATCCAGCAATGTAAGCGCGTCTCCTTTTTTGACAGAGGCTTGTCCATCCACAGTAGCTTCAAATGTGTGGAGGGTATACACGAGATCAAAGTTGATGTTTTCGTCTGGGATGCTAGGGGACGACGTAAAATCAGATCCGTCTTCCTCCTCCTCCTCTTCCTCTTCATCGTCCTCATTTTCGTCTTGATCTTCCTCCTCGTCTTCTTCCACTTCCTCAATGAGTCGCTGCTTGTGAATATGATGTGTGTCCTCGTCGCCCTCTTCTTCTCGTATGGCCAATTCAGGCGATGGAGTCCATTTCCTCTGTGTATTGATGACCAAATTTCTTGACATGTGTTTGTATGGGAGAAGATAGTAATTAAGTTGGGACTAAAAGAAAGAAAGAAAGAAAGAAATAAGGTATACAAGAAAATTGGTTATTTATATCTAGTGTAAAAGGGGAAAGGGTGAAATATAGAAAACGAAATTATGAAATGAATAGGAGGCTCGGTCTATTGAAGCTCAGCGTTCAGTGAATTGGTATCCATTTAGGCAGTTTAGGGCTCATTTTAGTTGTATACACCAAGGCAGCCCATAGATCGTTTAGGACAATATGCGCAAAGGGTACCCAAATGCAGCGTCCAGATGCTGTTTTTGCAGTTAGTTGACGATTCAGGAACATGTTTACCATCTCATCCATTTGAGCGGCGACATGCTTTCATGCCACTCTGCACTCATATGGATGGTGCCTGAATGAGGGTTTTTTCTTCTTTTTTTTTATTTTTTTTATGAAGTCTGGCTTGTAGTCTTTCCTTGTATTCGGTGCATACCATATAAAAAAGGGATCTGCATCAAGCGTACCTGCCCTGACTCTCTCTACTGTTGATGGCTTGGTAACCGTTCCACATGGGTGTTGGAATTCCAGGCATGTAGATCTTTTCAGAGAGGATCGGTTCAAGTAACATGCACACCTGATACTGGGCATGGGACAAGCACATGCCTAACAGCTACAATGTCATTCATTTAATGAGCTCATCCATCCGAGATGACTGTAGATGAATCCCATTTTACAAGACAAGCATCATTGGCTTTTCATTGGCTTCATTCGATTGTCAGTCAATCAGACAGAAACAAAAAATTTCCTTGTCAAACAAAAAGAATAAACTCGTTTCTTTTTTTTCACTTTAAATACAACACTCACATTGTTATCTGCCTTTCGACACATCTCCACCCGACATTTCAATACATCGCCCGTGCTTGGAAATCTATCAGCAATGAATGTCTTGATATACAATGGAAATGGCACTTCACCCAACGCTGTCAATCAAACCTACACCACGCTAAAGGCCATTCTCGGTCATGCGTACGATGTCATGAAAGTGGATGCTGCCACGCTCACATCAGAGCCCTGGGAAGAAACCTGCTCCCTACTAGTAGTGCCTGGTGGTAGAGACAGTCCTTATTGCCAAGATTTGAATGGACAAGGCACGACCAAGATCAAGAACTATGTGCTTGGTGGTGGACACTATGTTGGATTTTGCGCAGGTGCTTATTTCGCCTCCAAAGACATTGAATTTGAAAAGGGCAAGGCATTGCAAGTAGTGGGTTCCCGCGAATTGGGTTTCTATCCTGGCACCAGCCGTGGCACCATGTTTCCTGGGTTTGTCTACAACAGCGAAAAGGGGGCCAGAGCCGTGTCCATTTTGCAGCAGCAGCAGAGCTTCAAGGCGTACTACAATGGCGGTGGCTACTTTGTGCGCCCTCAGGAACACGATCAAGTCAAAGTCATTTGCACGTACCAGGATCCAGGACTGTGTCAAGATGAAGCTCAAGTGGCAGCAGGCGTTCAATGTCGAGTCGGCAATGGATCAGCACTGCTATTTGGATTTCATCCCGAATACGATGTCAGCATGGTAGATTTGAGCGAGAACGACAACAAGGAGCAAATCACTCGAGAATTGACAGCATCCCTACCCACCTGCCGAGCATTCCTTGGTCGATTGCTATCCGATATTGGACTTAAAGTGAAAAAGACAGTGGAGCAAAGCAACGTGCCTGATTTGACACCCATCTATCTCGCCACGGCTTCAGGTGCACTGCTCAAAAGTGTCACTGAAAAGCTACTGGAGCAAACAGACGAACGCTCCGTGTTCAACGATACCAATGACAGCTTCTACATTTCACAGATCCCTGACAAGAAGAAAGAAGAGAACCAATCGCTCACCGAGGCATTGCAGCAATTGACGCTGAAACGTGAATCTGAGGATAAATCGCCCGTTCTCGAGATCTTATACCCGGCATTGACGTTGGACGATGAGGAAAAAGGCAGAGCTCCTCAAGTGCCCGAAAAGCCGCTGACCCCCCTGTTTGACTTGAAGGCCTATTTCGAAGCATTGAGTGAGCGTAGAAAGCACGAGTGGGGAGGTGGGTCGTGGTATCGGCTTGGCAATGCTGTACTCTACAGCGAGGTTATCACCAGTACCCAAACTGTCTTGGACAAGTAAGTGTTGCGAATGTTAGTATGGATCAAGATGGGTGCGCGCGCGCTAACATATGTTGGATGGCACAGAAACTATAATTTCGCTCAATGCTTGCCTACTGGTCTTGTTTGTCTGGCAACTAACCAAATAGCAGGAAGAGGTAATTGAGAACGTGATTTATTTGGAACAATAAGAAAGATCTGATAAGAACTTACATTTGTGTATTTCTCAGGCAGAGGTCGTAATTCGTGGGTCTCACAAGCCGGTGCATTACAGTTTAGCTTTGTGGTCCGACATGGATTACATTTATCAAAGTCGCCTGTTGTCTTTGTTCAATATCTGATTGCACTGTCTATTGTGGAGAGTATTCGCACTCGCAAGGGATACGAAGAGGTGCCATTACGCTTGAAATGGCCCAACGATATCTATGCTGATCTGGAGGATGAAGGCCTCAAAAAGGTGGGTGGTCTCTTGGTCAACTCGAGCTTTGTTCGGGACGAGTTTTTGCTGGTCATTGGTTGCGGTATCAACTTGGATAATGCTCACCCGACTGTTTCCATTAACGATGTGATTCAAAAGCACAATCCAGCACTCAAAAGACTGGACAGAGAAGAGGTGCTGGCTCATGTTTTGGTGACATTTGAAAAGTACTATATGGAATTTTGCGAAAAGGGCATCGGTGCCTGGTTCCTGGACAAGTATTACCAACGTTGGCTTCACAGGTAGGACATGTTCTGTGTTCCAATCCAAATGCTTATACTAATAGCCTTGTAGCAACAAATTGGTAACATTGACAACCCACAATGATGAAAAAGCCAAGATTGTTGGCATTACCAGCGATTATGGCATGCTGGAGGCTGTCAGTGTTAATAATCCTAGGGTCAAATTCACGCTGCAGCCTGATGGCAATAGTTTTGATATGCTCAAGGGCTTGATTATCAAGAAGCAATAGCCCTAAATGTTGGACCATGCGGGTTGTCAAATCACACAGACATTTACACCACACATGACTTGTATATAAAGAGAGCAACCCTGTAACCCCTCTCTATACTTTTTCTTCTTCTTTCTCATTTTCCTTTTTCTAATAAACATTCATCATGTCAGAAACCATTATGCCACCTCACCCTGGTCTCGAGGGATTGACCAACATTGACGAACTCAAACATCTTTGTCCTGCCTTTTCAAAGGGGTGTCCTTACGCTGCCCTAGAAGAAGTGGATTCCATCGCAGTCAGCCATGGCGAACTCTCCCGCTGGTAAGAAGAGGGTGCTTGATTTTGTTACTTCTTTGTTGTACTAACTTTGTATATGCAGTCCTGCATTCAAGGACGGATGTCCCTTCTCTACCAAATCTGAGCAAGAAATTGTCGATTTGATGAAGCAAATCCCAAAAGATCATCCCACTCTGAATATGCCAGGTAACGATTGGGCTATAAATATGCATGGATCATGTAGTAACATGATAAAATAGAGCTTCCCTCGTGTGAAGAAGGCATCATTCTCGTCAACCAACTCAACAAGTTCCTTGACAAGTCGCAATTGGAAGCCTTGTTCGATATCAAGCCCAGGGATACCGTCGAAGAGCTCAAGGTCGAAGAGCCTCTTGAACCCGAGTATCTCGACGACCCTCAATTAGCATCTGCCATGAGAGAAGGTACCAAGGTGGTCCACAGAGCTGCCGAAACCAGTGTCTTTACAAAGTAAACTAGTGAGCCCCATTTAAAATGTATCGACTATGCTAACCAGGCTTTCTCTTGATCTGTAGACGCTTCCTCAAGGGCGATATTAATGCAGATGAATATGGTCGTTACATCAATTCTCTTTACTTTGTCTACAAGTAAGTCTAGCTAGTAACATGACTCCCTCAATATGCGCTTGCTGACAAAAGGGAACCTCACATAGATACATGGAGGAGCTTTTGGAACAGTACAAGGATCACATGGTTGTCAGCATCATCCACTTTCCCCACGAACTCAACAGAAGAGAGTCATTAGAGAAGGATCTTGAATTTTTTTACGGTCAAGAGCGTGTTGCCGAGTTGACGAACCCTGATACCATGACGCCTGCTGTCAAAAAGTATGTGCAAGCTTTGAAGGATGCCTGTGACAAGAGTCCCGCTCTCTTGATCGCCCACAGCTACTCTCGCTACCTCGGTGATCTGAGTGGTGGTCAGATTTTGTCCAAGCGTCTCAAGAAGCATGTCCTTCATCTGGATGAAAACGATAGCTCCTGGGATACCACAGAAGGTTTGAACTTTTATCACTTTAACAATTTGGGCAACCAAACAGATTTCAAAAACTTTTACCGTGAGCGCTTGAACGCTGCCAAGGTGGATCAGCAAACCAGAGATTTGATTGTCTCGGAGGCTGTTCACTCTTTCGAATTGAATATCCAACTGTTCGATGAGATTCAAGAACTATCTGAAGCCGGTAAGTTGGCCCCCTCTATTCTTCAAGAGCAAGAGGAAGACGAGGTCATTATCGCCTTGAAGGAAGAAGTGATTGAGATACAGGTCAATCAAGACGCCGTTCCTGCCAAGCAACCCCGTAAAGCATCGTCTGCTTCCACCTGGATTGTTGCTGCCACTGTGGGTATTGCTGCTATTGCTATTGGTACCACCGTCTATCAACGTTACTATAGCCACAAGAAATAGACAACTTGCCATGGTTCTTATTACCAACCTATTTATTTATTTATTGTTGCATACGAAATAAAAGCATGTAACCACCCCCCCCTCTCTCCTATAAACTACAATCTAAACTCGAAGACCAAAGTACCAATACAATGCCACCAGTGTCAAGGTAACTGTAGCGGGTATCAGATCAAGCTGCACAATGAAATAAATCCACACGGTAGCAAGACCAGGAGCACGCATCATTTGTCCAAGCGAAGGTGAATGGCGCAGAGTGTACATCAGAAATGAACCCACAATAGCAGATCCAAATGCCATCAACACTTGCGTGAGTCGAGTGGACTTGTAACGATTGGTGAGGTAGATGAAAGGAGCGAGGGCTGCAATATAACACACAATCAATAAACCCTTCCTCTATGAAGAAACTGATAGTAGAGCTTACCTGGCGCTGACTTGGCACATTTAGTCACTATGCCAGCATAGTTCCAAGGCTCACTGTATTGCACCTTGACAGTAACATCAAATGTAGCCATCAGAAATCCAAATGGGATACTCAAAAAGATGGCTTGCCATATATACTCTGCTGTAGTTGCCTGCTTTTTCACCATAAGCTCGGATTCTCTTTGTTTTACTTTCTTCATCAGGCCCGTTTGATCAATGAGTCGAAGCTTCTCGTCATCTGGAATGCCGTCAGAGGGTTGTGAAGGGATTTTGCTGATGAGAGGCTCTTTGCTAGCCTTGCCTTTAAATTGCGAAGGTTTGATACCACCTTGTTGTTTCTTGTTACTCATGCTAGTTTACTATAAAGTGAAAGAGAGAGAGAGAAAAGAAAGATGTAATGGACATTGCGCGCGCGCCATAAAAAATTAATTTGGACGAGTGTGATTATTTTTTAGACGAATGTGATATTATTTCAGATGCATTTACTAACTAATTAAATGTTGGAGACAAGCACTCTATTGCTTCAGCTATTTCAACCCAACGTCTCTTTCTATCGATCCCAGTGACTTTCAGCATGTCGTATCCAGCCTTGACAATCGGCAACAGTAACTTGTTTGCAAGCCTCTGCAGTACAAGGTGTAAGCACGTCTGATTTATCGAGTGGATTCCTTCTTATGCTTTCTTGATCTTGGACCTGCATTCTTCGATGGGGTTCAAAAAGGGTGAGTATGGGGGCATGAATAGTGGTTTGTAGCCACGTTGGTTGATTGCATCTACGACAAAACGAGAGTGATGGATCCTACAGTTGTCCATGACTATAAACATACCTTTTTTTGTTGTGTTGTTTATCTAAAATATCCATTATTGACTCCATGAATTTGACAATGTGGTCAGCCGTTGTACTTTTTTTTAAGCTGGATCGGCTTCGATTCACTTTTGCTCCCAGTTTTTCTTTTCTTTGAAGGAGATATACAACTTTAGAATCTTGCCTCCTCAAAATCAATTGAAGGGTTGTTATCAAATAACTTAAAAATGCTGAATGTTGTGGAAACAGTTTCTGAGCCCGTCGCTGTAATACTAGCATTGGAGGCTTGCGCTGCGCGGGCCTTGCTTTGACTTGTATCACGAAATTAACAATAGCTAGAATCTTTAAATGTCTCTTTTATGGAGTAGTGCTTTTTTATCCGCAACACCCTGTTCAATGGCTTTTGGAAACATCAATTGTCCTCATGATGAAGCTGTATTTTGCTGCCATTTTTTTTTAAATTACGGTGCGCATTTTCCTTTCGATTCGTTAATTCTGAGAAAAAATCGACCTGTTTGCTATATTTTTTACGATTTAACTATATAAACTGTGATGAGAACCCAAAACTATCTTAAGCTTCCTTGAAGTACTTTTCAAGGCACATCCAATGGTGCAAACAGAAATAAATGTTTTAAATAAACTCATTGAGCAATTCTGAAAAACAGTAAATGTGATTTTTAGCCAAAATGTCAAAATGTTACATATAAAGGTCTCACAAACAAAGTTTCAGGGGACGCTTTGGATCAAGAGAAATCTTTTGATTCAATATATACCGTAGTAGAATTCTTCATTTTTGGGTTCAAAAACACGATCATTTGATTTTCGATGAAAAGTATGAGGTACCCCTCATGCTTTTTGATGGATTTTTCACGATGTTTTTTTTGGTCCCCAAAAAGTTGAGCGAAGGTGCCATTAAGTTCCCGCTGGACGAAAGCAATTGTTTGGTACTATTTTGAAGGTCTGAATCAGCTTTTAGCGTGAGGAAACATGTCTCAAATGTGTCCAAATTTCGC
>DF836554.1:19685-36039 GCA_000950595.1 Mucor ambiguus
TGCCTCTATCATGACTGAAACTGATAGCCCAGTAGACTGTATTTATGACAAAGATTCTCCTGCCATCGTACGATCCTTCTCTCCAAATGGAAAGCAATCTAGAATCGATCCGAATAGGGCTTGTCTTGATTTTCAAGGAGGGTGGATTCAAGTCAAATAGAAAGCCAAAGGAGAAGGGAGCAGCCAGCAGTGTCAAGAAACCTTTTTCTTTGTGATTGTGTGTATCAAGGGGCACGTTTGTCCTCTTCTCTCTGTTGTATATTGACGTTTGGACTAGACAGCAATACAAACAAGCTATGTGTGATTAAGGACAATTACAAATGGCTTCTGGTATTGGCAACATTGTATGTGTGTCGATGTTTAAGGGGTTCGTTGTTTGTGGCAGTATATGCTATGAGAAAGAAGGGAGGCGGGGAAGCTCTGAAATTTAGACATCGTGCTATCGTACATGTATACAACAATGCCTCCATTTCATTGTTGTCTTGTAGGACAAGCAGTTGTGATACAGTATGCATTGTTCATTTATAGTATTAGTCTGTCTATAGCACATTGCCGTATATCATGCTCTATGCTATCCACCTCCTCTCCTTGTCATAAACTGTATTGAATGACGTTTAGTCCATATCCATATAAATAGTTTAACGGCCATCCTTCTTACTGTATATTGACGTAACATTGCTCTAGTGTTCGACCCTAAGGGTTCAATAGCATTCCCTGGGAATCGAACAACCACACACAGCTACGCCCTGCTGCACCAATATGCTCCATCGCTCTATTCTCTCGAGTCAATTCAACTAGCGTTAAATGTAGAAAATACAATGGAATCAGTTTATTAAAGAGAGAAAACAACAAAATGTACTAGATTATAACAAAAAGAGCAAAATAGAGCTTGTGCCTATCCAGCTTATTTTTCAGAGATGATAGCAAAAGTGAATTACCACTTTCTTTCAGTACTGCCAGAACCAGCACCAGCACCTCTGTTACCACCACGAGGACGATCGCCAGAACTAACACCCTCACGGCGAGCGCCAAAGCTGCCACCCTCACGACGCTCACGATCACCACCGAATCCACTGCCTTCGCGACGTTCACGATCACCACCGAATCCACTGCCTTCGCGACGCTCACGATCACCGCCAAAGCTACTACCTTCGCGACGCTCACCACCGAATCCACGACGTTCACCACCAAAGCTACCACCATCGCGACGGTCAGAATCACGGGCGAAACGATCATTGTTGGAAGGACGGGTGACACTACGCCAGGTACCGCCTTCAGAGCTACTAGGAGCAGCACCAGATGCAGCAGCACGGCCAGCTTCACGAGATCTCCATCCACCAGCAGAAGCACCAGATTCAGCAGCAGCACGAGCAGCAGGAGGAGTGTAAGCAGGTCTAGCAGCAGGAGGAGCGTTGATCTTGGCAAGTGCAGCAGCCTTCTCAGCAGCAAGCTTACGCTCAATCTCTTCTTCACGCTCACGTTGTTTTCTAGCAATCTCATCAAGTCTCTCACGTTCCTTGGCATTGGCTTCCTTCTCCTTGGCGAGTCTGGCTTCCTTTTCAAGACGAGCCTTCTCAGCGGCCTCAGCGGCCTCACGCTCTTCTTGTTCACGGCGAGCCTTTTCAGCTTGCTCTTGCTCACGGATTCTATCAGCTTCAGCCTTCTTTTCACGCCATGCAGCGATTCTTTCTTGCTTGTCGTTTTCGATTGCTTCCTCAGCAGCCTTACGCTTGGCATCAGTAGCTTCCTTGCGAGCAGTTTCAATCTTGTTCTTGTAGGTTCTATAATCGACAATGATGCGAGAGAAGCGACTCTTGAGCTTCATGTTTTCTTCAAACTTGGCCTTGGAAGCAGCCAACTCAGCCTTGCGAGAAGCTTCATAGAATGCCTTGTCTGTCTTTTGTTGTTGCTCGTAATCCTTCTCCAAGAGGGGAATTTCTTCCTTTCTGTAAGCACGCTCAGTGTGGTCGATACGCTTGCTGATTTGCTTGAGACGATCGCTCAATTCCTTTTGCTCGGTTTGGAGACGAGATACCTTCAAGTCCAACAAGGTCTTGACATCAGATTGCTCAATTTCCTCGGGCTTCAATTGGAGACCAGTCTTGCTGCTAATCTCTTCAGCAATACGCTTGGCTTGGTCACGTTGAACTTCATCTTGGATACGCTTAAGACGCTCTTCTTCACGACGCTTCATCTCTTCAGCAACACGCTTCTTCTCTGCTTCAGCCTTCTTGGCAGCAGCAGCAGCCTTTTCTTGTGCGGCTTGCTTTTCCTTGCGAGCAATTTCGGATTCAATGATTTCCTTGCGACGCTCAATGACGACCTTGCGAGCCAAAGCTTGCTTGTGTTCCTCCTCAGCGCCAGCTAAAGCACGTTGAACGACTTGTTGCTTGGCCTTGGCAGCGTTTTCCTTGACAGAGGGATCAATCATCTGAACAACAGCATGCAAACTGACACCGAGACGAGAGAGTTGTGTGCGCATCAAGTCAGCAGGGGAAGATTGCAATTGAATGCCTTCAGTGACAGTGTCCTTGGGAGGAGCAAAAAGATCAGTCTCAAAGATGAGACTTTGAGAGGCGTGGTCAATGCGGATGTTGAGCTCACCACGCTTGCAGCCGTTCATGATGAACTTCTCGATGGTAGCAGCGTCATAGTTGAAGGGAGCAGGGAAAGAAGCAAGATTTAAAACAAAGTCCAACTTGACAGTGGTATAGACTTGAGAGAGTTGCTGCAAAAGACGGGTCAAGATGACTTGGTGAAGAGGACGGACATACTTTGCTAAATCAGCATCTTCAGAGATCTTGGCCATGATGGGGTTGATCTTTTTGCAAATGGATAAGGGGTGGAACTGAACTTCGAGAATGTTGTAAAGGTCGCGGATCTCTGGGCGAACACGAGACAGGATGTTCTTGTTGAGAGCTTCCTTGAGCAAACCAGTGCGAGTAGGATGAGCGTTCAAGCCCATGAGCATGGAGAGACGGTTCAGCTTTTGCACACGGTATTCATCAGCTTCGACGTATCCAGGACGAGTCTTGGTGGTGGTGATGATGGGGATGGCAAGAGCAGACAACAAGACAATGGAAGCCATGCGAGATTGTTGATCATCAGTCAAGTTCTTGTTGACGACACGCTCAATGGCAGAGAATCTGTTCCAGGCAGCAGAGTGGAATAAGTAGTCGTCAGAGACCATAAAGATCTTGGTAAGCTTCTCGTAATAGTTGGCCATCATGACGGGCTTGGGAGGACGCTTTGAGGTGGTCAACAGGGTGTGGATATCTTCAACAGACTTGAAGGCTTCTTGCCACAACTCCAATTCAGCAGCAGCATTCAACTGGGCAAAACGAGACTCCAAATAAGCTTGAAGGGTTTCGGGATCATTCAAGTTGACGGCATGAGGTTGATGAGAGTACTTTGCAACGTTCAAAAAGTGGTTACGAAGGATCTCGCAAAGACGACGGAATTCGGTCTTGCGTTCGTAGGTCAAACAGAATTGGAAAGCTTTGAGCGTAACAGCGTTGTAGAGTGTTTCTAAACGAGAGTTGTTTCTCATGATATCGAGCACAGTGCGATAGGCTTCCCACAAAAATTTGAGCCAAGGAGTGACAACGGCGCGATCAGTTCTGTCTTTGCTTTGGTCTCCAGAAACGGTGCTCAGCATAATGGATTCAGGTGTCTCGGAGGCTTCCAAATCATCAACATCCACGGCAATCTTATCAGCTTTGGCGCGAGCTTCAGCGACCTTTTCTTCGGCGAGAGAAAGCATCTTGTTGATGATGGTTTCGATAGAGTTGACGCTGGTGTTCTGGGCGATGTTACGGTATTGGTGAAGGCCTTCCTTGACCATCTTGCCCTTCTTGAGCTCGACACAGAGCTCGACGTACTTGAGCATGATAGGCTCCATCACAGTGATAGGGTTGCTACGAGAGCGCTTGGAGAGTACGACTTCGTGAAGAGCTTGCAAGGCAGCTTCATCTTGTCCAACAGATTGAAGTTCTAGATGTGATATTATGTTAGTTTTATCTGACCCATCCATCCATCCATCTAGTCATCTCACCTTCAACTCTCTTGAGGACGTTATCCGACTTTACAGCGTAGAAGGGTGCCATTGTATAAAGTGTATCGAATTCACAATGCTGGATGCAATTTTGATTTTGTTATGGTATTGTTGCTACAACTGTGTGTGCGTGTGTAGTGTGTGTGACGCAGAGCTCGATACGTATCCGGTGGTAAAGCTTGCCGGGCTTGAGTTTTTAGCTTATTGTCTTGTGAATTGTCGCCGATCAATTGCACCTGGTCCGTGATCCCAAGATCAAATAATGCCACAATACAAAATTAAGGGTGCCATCTAATGCTTCCTTACGCATGTAGTTTGAATCAGTACAAGATAGTTTGCGGATTAACTTGATTGCCAGGGCTACCCTGATTTTATTGACTAGAGAGAAAGGCAAGGTAAATACTGTACAAATTGAATGTATCGAAGGGATACACAGAGTGGCAAGGAATTCACTACTAGTATATATGATATTTTAGCCTTCTGCTATTTTAAAGAAGCTTCCTATAGCAATTCATTACAGTAGGCATGACTCGTCTAGAACAATTTTCGTTGGTACCATCGAGAAAAGCCCATGTATGGGTATTCAGCTTACTGCCATTGCTTCCAACTGCTCATAAAGATGCAAAACACAGTAAAATTAAAAGTATTCAGGCTTTATTTTTTCGTGCTAGAGGCCCTTTAGAACTGCGGGAATAGCACCAAACAGTTGCTCCTATTTAGCAGTTACTTATCGACACCTTTGCTCAACTTTTTTGGGATCGTCAGAAATCGAACAAAAAGCATGAGGGGTACCTCATACTTTTCATCAAAAATCAAACGATCATGTTTTTTATCGCAAGAATAAATACTTTCACTATGGTACATACTAAACGAAATTTCTTCTCTCGATCCAAGGCAGCCCTTGAAAGTACCTTTGTGAGACCTTTGTATGTAAACGCTCAACATTTTGCCCAAAATAGTCATTTCATGTTTATAAAAATTGCTCAACACATTCGTAATAAAAGCCATTGATAATTAGCACCATCAAATTTGCCTTGAAAAGTACTTGCAAAAACCATTAATAAGTATGAGGTGATCATCACAATTTGTATAGTCCAATCTGGCACAGTAGGTCGAATCGGGTCCATAAGGTTCGAAAATCAACAAACCAGAACAGAAATGTCAACCTGAGTTTGAATTAAATTTGGCTTGCAAATCAAATGTCCTTCATCTCACGCAGACTATCCAAGCTGGTTAGGAAGGGGATTTCAGCTGAAAAACGGTTATAGCGTAGCCCATTTACTTTGTATTGCTTTTGTTGTATACATTTTTATACCTGGCAGACATGGATGTAATAAATCACTTGTTCAAAGGCGAATTCTAGCACTCATGTTGAAAGATGCCTTACAAGATGTTTATCTGGTCAGCATAGTGCTAGCAGACGCAGATGCTGTCAGCCGTTTGACCCAATTTCAAGACCTGATTTTATTTGCTGTAGATCTTGGCGATGCTAATATGTTGAACACCCTCGCGAACATCACTGCTGAGTAGCCCAAAATCTTGAACAAAATAGCAAGGTAACATTGCAAATGTCAAACGTCAACCTATGAAAACCCAAAAATAAAGGCAACCAAATTATTAGACATGTCACGATTATAAACAATGCTTCAACGTATAAGTCGATAATGCCATCCTGAAAGTGTTGGGCGGTTGTAGAGCAGCATATACCTCTGATGAGCCGCATACTTGCCAGCAGTGTTGATGGTTGAAATGCATTGCAGTACGGTACCTTGTTGATAGCTTATCCGCAAATCAACAAAAGGCAGTCAGTTGTCAACATACGAGGGGGCCACCCCACACTCAAATGAATTCACTGGTTCATTTCGCTATCGCACCATGGCGCTCGTTACAAGCAAAAAGTTATTGACATTGGTCCTTGTCATGGACAAAGACGGAGACGACAAGGTACATGTAATAGATATTTGCTTTCAAATGACGGATCAACACACCACGATTCCCACATTGACCTGAATGACAGATTTTGTTAGGTATGAAGAAACGAGGCTTCGGCGCAGGAAAGATGAATGGTATGTCAAGCAAAACCACCTAGCTCGATTTATTGCTTACAATAGCAAGTAGGATTTGGTGGCAAGGTTGAAAAGGGGGAAACTATTGAGCAAGGAGCTCGTCGTGAGTTGTTGGTAAGTCATCTATGCTAATAGGGAGTCCGGTGCCTCAAACATGAATACGCAGGAAGAGGCAGAGATTGAAGCCACTGACATGGAACGAGTTGGCATGCTCATGTTTACATTTGAAAATGACCCTGTTGGTCTAGAAACACATGTGTTTATTGCCACCTCCTACAAGGGCACGCCTACAGAGTAAGTTTGACAGCAACATCCCATCTAGCGATCGTGAAGCTCAAGCGTGTGTATACAGAACTGAGGAAATGCGGCCCAAATGGTATGCATTTGATCAGATTCCATTTGATCAGATGTGGTCAGACGATAAATATTGGTTTCCGTTTGTTTTGAAGCATCAGCATTTCAGTGGACATTTTCATTTTGGAGAGGTAGATTTCAGAGTAAAAGCTCGCCTCGAATGTGCAGACTCACGATGCTTATTAGGATCAAAAGACGATTCTCAAGCATGATTTAAGTGCAATTCAACAAGGCGACACATTGCAACCAGGATTCCAGCTTGACAAGATTTGCCTATGAAATAATAATAATAATAAAAAGCAGCATCATTCTTCCAATTTGTTCGATGTATCATTTTCTGTTGTCGCTAGTTGGTTTTTTTTTCTTTCCCTTTTTCTCTCTTTAATCTACCCGAATCCCACATGTTTGAGCCAGAGGAAGCAATTCAAAACGAACCTCAATTTCTAAACAGCAGCAACAACAAGACGCAAGACGCGTTTATGAAGGCAACCACAGCAGCACCGTTGCCTACGTTTTCTCTGCCGTCCAATCTCAACGACAAATTGGTCACCAACAAACAAAAAGCGAACAATACTACAACAGCAACAAGGCCCCGCTTGTCCAATCTACGGTCCACTTGGCTATCGCAACAGAGCTTTGAAGAAGACGCTTTTGCAGACGATAAAATCATCGATATTCAACTGCCCTCGATAGCCACCCTCAGAGTGAATGATACGCCACTACTAGTACGAGAAATATCAGTGCTGGCTACAGTGGCCACCTTGTTGTGTGTGTGCAGTGCAGCATATCTCGGCCTGCTGAAGCCCACAGCCAGTTCGTTCTATTCAGTGCTGCTGGGAGGCTGGATACTGCTGTTGATGTGGTTCATGTTGGACAAGTGTCGATCCGATCATTTGGTCCACTCGCTTGTGTATTTTCGATATTGTGCAATTGTTATGCTGGTCGTAACTGGGTGGTCACACAACGAAACAGCATTGCCAGTCGTGCTCTCGTGTGTCCTCTTCTATATTGGAGAGCGACTGTCGGTTGTCTACAAACAGCTGCAGACGGATAGGATACAGCTGCAGACGGATCAGAAAACAGCAGCACAGCAAGCCATCGACCGAGCATTGGAGGACTACAATGGCAGGCGAACGCTGTTTTTATCTACAGTATCCCAGGAGATCCGAGATACAGCATTGATGGTGATGGCCACATTGGAGCAGTTCTCGCCTTCTTCCATTCTATCCAACACACACGAGCTACTGAGCGCCTGCTCGATTGCTGTCCCAATTGCCAGCATCTCGGCCATCAATACCACCATCAAGCAGGCTTGCCACATTAGCTCACATTTGAACCTCGTAGCCCGCATGCTGAGAGACTCGAGTTCGCTGGATGATATACCAGAGCAGGAAAGAGTGAGATCCAACGTAAATCAGGAATTCGATGTGGGGGAATTGCTGCAAAATGTAGGCGATGCCTTGGCTGGCATGTCTGCTAAACTGGGTGTTCATTTTGTTATTTATCATACGGACAATGGCTTGTACTATCCAAATGTGATTGGTGATGAAGATGCCATCAAACATGCCTTGATCAATGTAAGTGAAAGGGGAAGGACGCTTTAGAAACGTGCGTTGAATTAATGAGTTACATAGTTGCTGCGAAATTTGTTGGAGGGATGCACACCAGGTGCCTGCATTGAACTAGGGCTCTACATTGCCTCGATCCCAGAAACACCCAAAGTCAGAGTAACATTCGACATTGTACAAATCGCTTCACCTGCCATTCCGGCGGGCCTGTCCTCTGGTGCACTGATACCCAACGCCAATCTGACAGCTCGACTACTGGACTACATTGGAGGAAAAATGGAACTAGAGGACCTGGGCAAAAACAAGACCAGAGTGGAAGTCTCACTCGAGCTATACCCTGGATGCAACAGCGATCAGAAGCTGCTCTTGATTGAAAAGCCATCGCAGGTCTTGGAGAAGCAGCTGTCCAACATTCGCTTCTCTAATGAACCCACCTTGGAGGACCTGTCCATGTTTATCAATAATCTCAAGGGCGTCAAGATCATTTTGCATGCTCCAGAGAGAAGCATCTTTGCAAAGCATCTGACCAGTTGTTTGACCAGTTGGAACACAGACATCAGTCATTTACCCGTACTAATGGCCTACACTGGAGACGAGGAAGAGATACTGCGGCAAAACGATAGCGTGTTTGGATCAGATTCAGAAGTATCCTCGGTGGGCTCTCAACAGCAGTATCAACCACCTATCAAGACACCATTCGAGACGATTCAAGCCAGTTTATTCCCTGCGTCCAATCGATCCATTGGCAGCGATATCTCCAAAAAGGTGCCTTCGCCCGCCATTGAGGAAGACCACATTCATTCCATCCCGCCCACATTCATCTTGATCGACGATGATATCATGACACTGGAGAAGAAGCTACGAGAGTTCCGTGATAAGCCTGTGGTGCCAGGCACCGAAAAGCATCATCAACATCACGCTTCACAATTTCGTCGACATCGCAGATCAAAGTCGCGCCAAGGTGGAACTGCAGAAAATCTCAGTGTTTATGGCACAGTAGCTGTTGTCTTTTTCACCTCACTCACCAACTACAAGCGTGTGCGAGATATAATCCATTGGTTCTCCAGCCTCAGCCAAGCACCCTACATGCCTCGCGTGGTCGTGGTGCCTAAGCCTGCTGGTCCTCGACGATTCCTGACAGCGCTTCACACCGCATGGAACAACGCTATTGTCGAGCCTCAGTTTATTCCCATTGCAACATCGCCGCTGAGTCCGTTTGCTCCTAGTATTGGCAGTATGAGCAGTTTGTACCATCATCCACATCACTCACCAGCAGAGCCAGGCAGTAACTCCACCACAGGTACCAACACGGCCATTACACCAGGCATAGGCACGCAGCCGCCACTCATGACACCGCACGACATGAACCGATTCTCCCCTGGCAGACGCACTGTCTCTACAACACGCGGACTGCACTCACCCAGTAATTTGCAAATGGAAGCTGAAAAAACAAACTACTTTTTTGACCCTTCTCGCCCTACTGGTCCTAATGTACCTGCCAAACTCAACACCTCGCCGCTACTGACAGCTGTGAATAACACGAACATGATCTCCAGCCCCGTCAGCAATCCTCCACTCGCCACGCCTGGCAGTGCGAATGGCGGTACCGCAGGCAGCGTCAGCAGCAACAGTTCAGCAGGAAGCAACGCTACGCCAAGTGAGATTAAACGACGGTTAAGGTCGCATAGCAGTACATTTATGGCGCCTTCTGGAAGACGCACATTGGTCGATCTCTCGTTATCTCCTACATCCTCACCTCATGGCATTGCTGGTAACACGACTTCATCTCCTGTGACCGAAGCCACTGAGCAGGAAGAGCAAGATGCCGTGGACGCAGCAGCAGCAGCATCGCCACCCTTGAATATTGCATCTCCCTCTAGCATCCTCAAGAGCATCGGCCAAGATCATTTGTCAGAGGAGGAAAAGAGCAGCAGACAGTCCTCAACGGAATCGCCCGTGATGCCTACGCTGGCACAAATACTAGCAGCAAGATCAAATAAAGACGGTGATGTGTCTGTGGTCAATCCATTAAAGGCAATCAAAGCGACCCTCTCTCCTCCACTGCCTCCTCCTTCTGCCTTGCCCATTTCAGCAGCAGCAGATGAATCAATACCACCCACAGCCTCACCAAGCCCTGCTATCTCCAACGCGTCAACAACAGCAGCATCTACACCCCTCTCTGCCGCTGCCACACCACCACCTGCTTCTGCAGCAACGACCAAGCCCAAGCCCAAGTTCAACTTCAAGATCAGTAATCGCAAACGCAAGGAAAAAACCAGCTCACCTGGCAAACAGAGTCCTCCTATTACCGTGCTGATTGTCGAAGGTAATGTAACACATTGAGTGCTTTAGTACATGTCGAACGAGACTCCTTATTTTTATTTTTTTGGGTGTGTGTGTGTGTGTGTGTATGTAGATAACATGATTAACCAAGCCATCTTATCGACCTGGATGAAGAAACACAGCATCAAGTTCTCTGTTGCTTCAGACGGAAAGGAGGCAGTCGAGAAATGGAAAGGAGGAGGATTTCACCTCATCTTGGTAAGTCGAGCAGTTGATAGTGTGTGGATATATGTGCTAACTAGATTTCAAGATGGACATTCAATTGCCTGTCATGGATGGCATTGCAGCTACCAAAACGATCCGAAGCATTGAAAAGGAAAGAAGGATTGGCGTGCTACCGTCTAATGCCGTCTCTTTGGCGGCAGATCAAGACACAGTGGCAGAGATGCCAGAGGAGCAGCAAGTCTGTAAGGAGGAGCAAGAGGAGGTAAAGAAAAAGGACACTGAGAAGGAATCGCCTACACCGTCTGCTTCCTCGTCAAGCAGTGTATCTTCGTTCCAGTCACCTGTCATCATCGTAGCACTTACTGCATCGTCGTTGGAATCAGATCGACAGGCAGCATTGGCAGCTGGATGCAACGACTTTTTAACAAAGCCAGTTAGTCTAGAATGGCTGGAAAAGAAGATTATGGAATGGGGTTGTATGCAAGCTTTAATTGATTTCGAGGGATGGCGAAAATGGAAACGCTCTGCAGCTAGTACAAAGAGAGCCAAAAGCAGTAATCCAGCAGCCGTGGCAGAAGCATCCAAACAAGCGGCATTTGCAGCAACAGCAGCAGCTACTGCAGCGACCAAGAACGGACTGGCAGCCAAAATCATGACCAAGGAAGCCACCGAAGCCTTGGCCCATGAAAAAGAAATGCTGGCATTGCGCACCCGAGAGATGCTCAAAGATGAATCCAAGGGCATTATACTGGTTGGCATTCACAAGCGAAGGATGTCGACAGCAGCAATGAGCAGCAGCACAAGCAGCATAAACTTGTTTGAAGATCGATCGATAGTAATCACTAGGGCGGAAAGCAGCAGAAGCAGCACACCACCATTGCAGCATCAACCACCCTCATCTGCCTCACCTACTCGAACAACATTTCATCATCCAGGTCATCATCGATTGCGCAAAAGAGCCTCTGACCCTGATTTGTATACACATGAAATGTCCATCCCCAAACAAGTGGAAGCTCGTGAACACAAGCGAATTTTGGAGCAACAGCAACTCATGCATCAGTGGGAAAATGAACAGGAAGAAGACGACTCGAGCAGTAATAGCAGTGAATCTCAAGTGCAATAAACCATGCCACATGTAAAACAGATGAAAATGTCCATGGAAGGGGACATGCAATATTTTGGCTTTATAGGAGCCCATCGTAAAAAGGGGATTCTTCTCACACACACACACTCACATCATCATTCATTCATCTACCCGTCCATTATAGGTTTATTATATTAAACTTACTCCTTGAATTTTATATGAATCTATCAAGTGTAACCCATATCAAAGCGCACATATCTAGAAAAAAAGGACTCTCCTTGAACCATACCATAAAAGATGTGCGTATGATGTCTCAAGTTTTATTGTTATCGTTTGAGAGAAAAAAAGGGAGAGAGTTCATAGAGACATATATAAAAAGACATGGCTTCCTGGGATCTCTTTCTTCTTCTTTTCTTTTTGTTTCTCTTGTCTTTATTGATTTAATTACGGCATGTTTAAACTCATGAACAATAACAATGCTGCCAACAGCAAGGCGTATTCGCAGCAAAGAGCAGTGTTAAAGCCAATGAAAAATGACGCTATATTTGAGGAGGAAGAGCTAGAGCAGGATATGACGGATACAGAGATGGAGGAGGAGATCTTTATGGATGACAGCAGCAGTAGTTATAGCGGGACAATGGCCGCTGTGGCACATGATTCGAGAAATGAAACCATGCTGTTGGCACAGTTCCTGTCTACCACTGGCCCTGAAGAATACGCAAAGCAAGATACTAAGAAGCAGCAGCAGTTCAAAAGAGCATCTCGTCTGCTGAGCAGATTACGCAAAAGGCCTACGATGCCTGTGCTTAGGTCAGCAACTGGCGGTGGTGCAGCAGCAGCAATTCCTAACAGCAACAATGCTACTACAGCATCGCCTAGTCAAGCTGAAAAGAAGCTAAACTATATTCCTCTGCCCGTATACGATTATTATCCTGCTGATACACCTTTACAACAGGCCAAGAAGGAATCCAACAAAAAGCCAAATACGACTAGTACATCTACCAATACCGCTTCTCATCATTATCAAACAAACAAGACAAAGAAACAACCGCAACAGCAGCAAGTAAATAACGCATTGAGGGACTCTGGCATCTATAGCGAGACAAATTCTGAAAAGGACTCATCCATCACGTCTACATCGACCGCCCATGGACCCCTCCCCCCTTTACCACCATTTACAACTGTCATGAGTGAGCTGCAATTCCCACATCCACCGTATGCATTCAAATCATCATCACCGAATAATTACCAACAGCAACAGCAACAAAACAATCCGCGTCGCCCTGCACCTCTGCCACCTGCATTAGCATCTGCTGCCATCGCAACTGCAACGTCCGTGTGCTCTTCTGATGGTGGTACAAGCACCAGCACGCGCATTCGATCTGTGCCTGAAGCAGCTTTGAAAAGGAGATCAGTCAGACTTCGACATGTGCAAGTACAAACGACAAACCAAGATGACGGTGAAATCAACAAGCAAGTGCCATCTGGTTCCAACACAGCCACTTTAGCAGACAAGCAAGCCTGTCCTCACTGCCGTCAGCCCATTACAGCTGCCACAAGCAATCGCCTTCGACGTCCTTCATGCCCTCCTGCCCTGTCATCAGGACCTGCTCTTGTTACTATGAAAGATTCGGAAGATGCTAAAGTATTGCTTGCTATGATCATGAAGCTCAAGTCGCAACTGGAGGAAGAGAAACAGTGTCGTCTCAAGCTGGAAAAGGCCATCCATCAACGTCACTCGGATGACCGAAGGGAGCAATTGGCTAAAGAAAGAGACAGATGGGCTGGTGATTGTCTCTGGCTGAACGATCGTATTGCTTTACTACCAGAGTAATCCCATTTCACATTTCTTACATATAAATATATATATCAACTTGTAATTTTTTTAATGCCTTTAATTTTATAATAAACACACATCTTATCTCAACATCTCATGCCTATTTGAACCGTCAAACGACTGCATGTGAGATGGTTTAAAACCTGAACAACCATAACGCAATATGATAAAAATGGTTGGATGAGTCAATTACTGGATCTTTATCTGAAACATCTGTAGAGATATTTTTGCTATTCAAGGTCTTTGAAAAATAGGATTTAATGAGCATGCAATGCGCTGCCCAAAAAGAAAAAACTTTGTATATTACAGATCTGGTCGTGCTTCAGACATGACATTTCCATACTTGTTATTCCTTGTAAAGGGACAACCGCGCAGATAAGACGCCCGGTCCTCAATAATAATACTAACAACAGTAAAAAAGAACGAGGAGTCAGTGCTTGTTATCAACTCTCTCAATCGAATCTATCAGGGGCAGTCAGCATTTGGCCCCAAAGCGAACTAATCGTGCGCTTAAAATCGAGAGATGAACCAACAGATGATATACAACACAAGGTTTTAGTTTAATCATTATCATGCCCATGTTTGAGTTTAATAAAAAGCTTGCATTACGCTTGTCATGCCACTCCAGTTTGGGGAAAAGGGAAATAGAATACGGTAGATGCAGTTGAATTCAAGAACCATCCTTATTCCACAATTTCAATCAATCGGCCATTGTAAACGTTTCATGTACGCACATTCATGGTTTCTAGTCGGGATTCGCCGAGGTAGTCGCTTAAATGGATGATTTATCATCATGATTGCAACTTTGATTAGTAAAGTCTCAACTTGATATTCCAACAGTTTTCATCTTGGCAAGGGTCACATTGCCTGTGCTGGTTGGCTCGGTCAAAATGTGCCCGTCGTTTAAAGTTAAGCACAAATGTAAATCCAACACAAGGCAAAAGCGTAAAAAGTCAAAAAATCTTTGTTTGCCGTGAAATGGAAAGATCCATACCCAAGTTGGCCATCATTTCATATTAGAGTTTTCCACCTCATTTATACAGAAGAGAACATTCATCAAAATTCAGGGAGAGAGCATGCAGTGAATGTAGCTCTTCGGCCCATCCAATGTGAGCCACGTTTTTCGAGCCAACAGGGTGTCTATCAATTGGATTGGGGTGCATTTTACACTAGAAGATGCTGGCAAACAGGACAGTTGCTGTTGTTGATTGAGCACGCAGCAAAAAACTTGAATTTTTTTTATTTTTTTTGCTTAGCTTTCTATTGTTATCACCTGTGCATTTTATCCATAACAAAGAAAGTAGCACGATACAATGGGTCAAAGACAATCTTCTCAATCATCAGACCCCTCTGACAACAACAACAATGATATAACCATGAACGAATCCAACGACAGTACCACTAATAATGATACCAACGAAAATACAGCGAGGCGTGGAAGAATCTTTCGACCTAGCGCTAGATTGAATGTCGAGCGAAACAATCCAATCTCGAGAGCTTCAACTGAAAGCCAAAGACGAAGCGAAAGACGAACGAGAAGGGCCCATATGCGAGAAGAGCAACTCAATGCCGCTACACAACAGCAGCAACAGCAACAGGGTGAAAGCGAAAATGAAGAAGCAGGACTTGCAACACTCATGTCCTCTGTAATAGAGGCTCTGGATGCTGTGGCTGCATTGGCAAGAAATAGACCTACTGCTGCTGCTCCAACCAATATATCAAACATAGCTACTACCACAACTACCAGTACATCAGAGGAATCAGCAGAGTCAGTAAATAGTCCATTTGCCCGAATGATTGCGCAAGTCATGAGTGAAGCAGTACTGGCATCTTTTCGCAGTGGTCAGATATCAACACCAGTGCCCAGCGACTCACAAGCAAGACAACAGTTGACTATGCATTTACCAGCAGACTTGTTTCGCCAAATGGAGCCTGGACGTTCAGAAGATGTATTCTTGCGACCCTTTAGATTACCTATTCTGATCACCCCTATTTCAGCGACAACAGATGAAGAGAATCCTGGCACAGATAACACATCTGGAAATTCATCAGGTCATAGCAGCAACAGCAGTGGTACCAGCACCCGTAATACAAGATCCACTACATCAACAGCTGTAAATGCAGATGGAGAGGCACCAACTTTGAATGAAGGAAATAGTCAAGTGAGTCAATTGATGTTCTTGCCTGTGCTGATCTGTGGAAGAAGGTCTGCCAGTCCAAGCACAACATCCAACGCCGAAAATCCATCCACAGCCATGTCTTTATCAGATTTCCTCAATACCAGCGAAAACACCAATGAAAACACACAGAGACCAGGCATAAGATCCAGCACGAGAATCAGAGAGAGGCAGCAAAGACAACAAGAAAGTGCAGAACAAGAACAGGAGCAAGGGCGTTCAAGAACAACGTCAGCAGATACATCGCCTGGAGGAGGACAATGGACTGTATGGATCTTGAGTGGTCCCCGCGTGGAGAGCTTTATGAGCGACAATCCCACCTACGAAGATTTGATCCAGTTAGCAGACTTGCTTGGTCCGGCCAGATTGCCCACTGTCACTCAAGAGGCGATCGACAACCACATCCCAATTGTGAAATATACCCAACAAGTGAAACAAAGTATGATTGGAAACACAGAAGGATGTCAGGTCTGTTTGGACAATTACCAATCAGAAGATGACGTCCGTGTGCTGGAGTGTCACCATGGGTTTCACAAAGATTGTATTGATAAATGGCTGACGGAAGGCCAAAATAGGTGTCCACTTTGTCGCGGTGTGCCGATTCCATCAGACTCAACTCCACTAGCAACCACAAATGACTAAAAAAGTAATAGAAAAAAGGAAAAATAGGAATTGGCCACTTTTTTTTTTTTTTTTTTTTTTTTTT
>DF836553.1:5946-18445 GCA_000950595.1 Mucor ambiguus
GAAATGACAGTAAATTTATATCACCAATCGCTGGAAGATGCATCCCATTCCTCGCTTCAAAAGTTTATTTCCCTTGCTCGGGTCAACTAATGAAAGAAATGCACATAAGAAACATATCCCAATATACATAAGCAAACACCATTACATATTACATTTTATTCTAGCATTTATTTATTTATTCTGTATACATAAATTTCAATAAAAAAGCCCTACTATTTATAAATTAGATGAATTAACCTTTATGATGTCTGAAACATTCATATTTCTCTCAAGACGGAAATCTTCCATGCGACCCTTGATATAAAGTCTATGTCTGTTGCCTTTTTTCGACAAGTATTCAGTGCTTTGGTACTCTTCATCGCCGGGATAAGCCAAATAGAAGAGATAGCCATCATTAGCCTCCTTGGATTCAGGGGCACTGGGATTTGCCTGAGGCAAAATCTTGATGACTTGATTTGATTTGGTTCTGAATGCCTCAACGCCTGCTTGCGAGACGAGATCCCTGTAGTCCTTGACTTGACTCATAAGCGAAAGTGAATACCATTGAGGGGGGATCATCACAACCTCTTTGTTCTGCTTCTTTATGAGTGCCTCTTCGGGTTTGAGCCAGTCAAACAAGACAGTTTCTTTGCCATCAGCGGAAACCACGTTCAAATGCAAATCCTGCTCCTGCTTTGTCTTGAATTCTTCTAATACAGTCAAGAAGAACATGGTATCGTATCTCTTCTTTTCTTGAGCAGGTGTAATCCAATTAGAGAAGGGAATCAACTTGTCGACAGCAGGGCGAATAGAGTAAGTATCACACATGACTTTGAACTGATGAGCATCGTTGTGAACTTTGTGTCTCCATACATTGGCGTCTAATGCCTTGATGGTGTTGGCTGGAGGGTGGGATAATAATAAGCCTGACTCTTCAAATGTCTCTCGAATAGCACAAATCTTATTTGTCAGGACTTTTCCCCTGTTTTCGATGATATTTAGTATCACGCTCTCGAATGAAATAATATAATGACATTACTCTGATTCTGTGGTAGACGCATCATTGCTCCAATTTGAATAATGGTCTGCTGTATCAACGATGCCACCGGGATATACATGAGCATTAATGAAGCTGCTTCGAGCATTTCTATAAATAATGCATCAATGCCTTATTTATATAATATGGAAATGCATTTCAATGATGTACCTTTTAACCATCAATACACGATAATTACTGCCGCCCTTTACTCCGTCTCCGGGTGTTGGAGCAGCTATAATCAATGATGCAGATGGTCGAATAAGAGGCCTTTGAGCAGCGGTAGACATACTACGAGTAACTAATGACGATGAATAGAAGAAATGAGATTTAAGAAACAAGAAAAAAGAAGAGAACGTTGATGAAAATCACCGGGTTTTTTTTTATTCTTTCACAACTCACACGATAACAGCTTTGTACTCATTTATTTGTCAATAGAATTAAAAGGGTGGGGAAATAGAGGGAAGGGCTAGGCAGAAATTTATAGCATGCATTTGCTCGGTAGATTGTTTATACCATCGGTGATTGTGGGAAAAATAGTGGCTGTAAGGCATATTTGACAGCTCATCGCGAGCTCTTTGCAAATTGTAAATCATACGCCAACTGTCGAATAATATCATCCTTGAACCTGATCTTACGCATAAGCCTATCGCATTCGTCTTTCTGTAATATCATGCGTTTGGTAGACTCCATTTCATCCTGCTCCATGGCTTCTATTTCATTCAAGAGAATTTGCAGTTTGTGCTCATAAGAGATAGTCATTGCGGTAGCAGGCAAGGTAGATGCCACATCATTGATATAGGCGCCTGTGGATTGTCTTCGTAACCGCTTGACAGTGTGAGAGTGTGCTGTTCCAAGTCCGGATGTTAGCATTCTTTGAAACCTGTCGGTGGTGCGCTGCAAGCTCTTGATGTATTGCTTTGCTAGTACCAATTCTTGCTCGTAATGATCTTTGGCTAACCTGTGCTTTTCATTTTGCTCCCTTTCCAGCAGTATTTGCTGGCGCAGTCGTTGGTTCTCTTCATGGACTAGATGCACAACATTGTACGCATTTGAATCGCTGCTTGTGTTGTCAAAAATGGAAGATTCCGTGGTTGTGTGGTACTCGTCCTCGTTGTCTTCTCCTCCTCCTCCTCCAGCCTTTGCGATATTCTCTTGATTTATCTGCTTTTTTTGTGCTACCTTTTTCTCTGAGATGCCTATCAGCTCTTCTTCTTCGTTATCACTTTCATAATCCTGAAGATACAGGGGCAGAGATCGAATGGATGCGGCAGTTTGCTGATCAGGCCGATTGACTACAATGGCACCATTTGCTTTAATAGGCAGGGGACTACCTACCGGCACAGGAGGATACTTGTTTTTCTCTTCAAACAGATGCATGACATGCGTTAATGTGGTATTTACAGCCTTATGTGTGCGAAAGTAATGAAGATCGGCTGCAGATTTATGACCGCTAGCAGTAGTAGTAGGATCAATGGCAGGCACAAAAATCAAGTTTCTAGGAACTGTGTTAAAGAAGCCCATTATATATATATGCTTTTCAACGAAAAGAGAGGGAAAAAAAATAGCAATGATATATGAAATCAAGGAGGCTTTTATAAATTAAATTCAGGAGTGAGACATCATGACCACAATGAAGTGTAACCAGCAACATACAAACAAAAGATCAAGTATTAAAGTTGTTTATTGCTACTCAATTTACAAAACTTATTTATTACATGTGATTGCACTCTTGTAAAACTGGCCAAACCCTTGGATAGCTTGAAATTCATCTTCGGTTAGATCAACACCATCTTGTCTGTGTTGCTCCAGCTCTTGCTGCTGATGTTTACGTTCTGGTTTACCTTGTTGCTTGCTATTATCGTCCAGTGTCTCAATAGGGTTAGACAAGTCCTGGATAGATAATCGTCGAGTGGGTAATCTGGGTGGCAATGGCTGTTGCTGTAGCTGCATTTCTTGGTTATGGAATTTAGTCAGATAGCTTTCAGGAGACTGGTCGGGATGGTCAACGAGGTATGTAGCTAGTTCAGACAAGACAGAGTTACGGCGGGGGATGCTTTCTCGTGGCAAGCTGCTCTGCTTCTCTGAGCAAGTGTTGTTGTATGGATAAGGTTGGTAACGTACTTGAGGTGCTGATCTGCGACGTTGGCTCAGCTTGGATGTGGTTGTGCTGCTATTGTGTCTCAGTGATGAGTCAGAAGAGGATGCTGGTGAGTCAGGGAAACGAGAAGTGGAGGTGATTGTCTTGGTAGCATTTTGATAAAACTCATAATCGTCATCGTCATCTTCGCTTGTCATGAGCTCATCCATATCTTCGTCTACCTCGAGATATTTGGGGTTAGGTAAAATGATTTGGTTTTCTTTGATAATATTGTTAGAGGAACCTCTGCGAGAAGGAGGAGGTGAAGGCAATGGCCCATATTCATCATAATCACTTGATGAGGAACTAGCACGTCGAGATAGATTATTGCCAGATTTTTTGCCACCTCGTTTGACCTTGGTCGAGGTCGTTTTAGTACGTCGAGGGCCACGGGCTTTGTTGTGCGTTTGTGTGTGTTGCATCATATTGTCAAATCTACTAAACATACGTTCACAGCCGGGAACGACACACTGGAATGGTTTCTACGTAACACAAAAATGTCAAATTCAGTGATTCCCATGTTAATGCAAGTTGTCTTACTTCTCCTGTGTGCTTTCTAGAGATTTGATAGCTAGTTTAGTAACAAGCAGACGACTCTTTATATGAACCTCACCTCATATGACGGGCTAAGTGCTCGCTTCGAGTAAACACCATACGGCATTCACCATAACCGGTGCATTGGAACATTTTTGATTTACCATTGCCACCTTTTGAAGACGTCTCGGACTTGTTATCTTGGTTATAGAGATCGTCCTCTTCTCGCATGAATGAGGATGAGGCAGATGCAGCAACAGCAGGCAACATGCTCTGATTGAATCTTTCATTATGACTCTGTAAATCAGCAGTGCTCATATTATACATGTTGTGCGTTTATGTGTATTTTGTAGGAAAATAGTAGGAGAAAAGAAGAAAAAGGAAAAGAGATGTGATGGTTCCTTCAGGGTTTTACTTTTTTTCTCTCACTTGGCCCCAAGGGCCAAATCAGGTCGTTGAATAATATTTGCCCGAGACGTTTAACACTGTCCTTTTGTTTTCGAGTGTGTATGCTAATTACTGCGCTGCTTCACAGTTGAATTGCACAGAGAAATTTTCACCTCTGCATTTAGTTCCCGAGAAATCTACATCTAAGCTCGTTTACCTTTATATCATACATTTGTATCATGTTGCGTGTAAAAAAAAAAAATAGCCCTTATTGTTGATGAACATTTGTACAGGGCTTCTCATGCGGATCAAGCCCAAACAGACTGCTTCAAATAGTGGAGGAGGTTTGACTCTAGATCGGAAGTTTTAGCGCAACTAAATCAAAGATCTAACCATTCACTTTAAGGTGTTTGATTGAAAAGGTTCCCGGAGACTTTCATTGCACCTGTTTTACATGCAAAAATTCAGGGTAAAAAGGGCCACATCAGTGTCCTGTTATGATAGAGGTGAAACATATGTTCCCATGCTTACTGAGTCTTTGCATGAATAGAAGGACCCCCCAAATGTGTGCATCATTTTGGCTCGCACGGATCACAGATGCTCATGATAATGGATTATTATGCGAAACAGAGAAAATTAAGCAATGGAATATTCCACCAAAGGCAGAGTTAGCAAACATTTGATATCCTCCTGCCGTGGATTTATAAAAGCAATGTTGACATCTGCAGTGCCGAGTAGATGTGTCTATTCTGTATTTTGCGATATCCAGCTAGTAATTTCTCTGTAACAGGCCTCCTCAGTAACGTTGGCTCTAAATACAGCAGTGCTTACTTTAGGAACAGAGTGGTCATTATTTTATTTTACAGCTACATGATTTAGATGGCGAAAGAGAGAGAGAGAGAGAGAGGAGGTTGGGTATAAGTTTGGAATTGTGTAAATCATCTAGCTTATTCATCTTCATCCATGGCATCGCCATCTCTTTTGTCTTCCCCTCCCACATTTGCTTGCGTATCTTCAACTTGCAACTCTTCTTCTTCCTCGTCCTCTTCGTCCTCTTCGTCTTCATCATCTTCTTGAATAATACGTCGAGATCGTGTAGATCTTGATGATTTCTGTCTCAATACAGTTTCTTCGTCGTCTTCCTCATTTTTGGTTACACGCTTTGATTTGTTCTTTCTCGAGACAATATCAATCTCCTCGTCTTCCTCCTCGTAGTCTTCCTCATCCTCGTCTTCCTCGTCATCTTCTTCAGGTTCAGATCCTATATCACTAGGCTCGTCCATGTCTTCATCTTCACTGGTCTCCATCTCTTTAACAACTCTTTGTCGCTTACGAAGCGGCTTCTTGGTATCAGCTACAGCGGTGGATGCCTCTTGACTCTTTGCCTTAGACTTGACAGTTCTTCCAACTATTCATCATGTCAATACAACTGCATCAAAGCCAAACACTGGATTGCATGCTTACCTCTCTTGGGTGATTTCTCAGTCTTCTCAGGTTCAGGGCCTCTTTGCTTAGCAATTCTCTGCTCAAAGTCGTCTACCAAGGCTCTCAACTCAGGTCTTTGATTCTTGTGATGGATACGACCCTGTATAATTAACCGAAAAATGAGCTTCCATATCAAAATGTCTGCTTATTCCTAGTACCTTTTGAATAATTTCCAAGAAGCTCTTGTGCACCGAGTCTTCGTGAATCTTGTCTTGATACGTGGGCCAACCTTCCAGCAGTTTTCTGAACGGCTTCTCAGACTTGAAGGGTAGTAAGGACATACAGTAAGCAATATCACGCCAGCTTCTTTCATCTTCTGCAGTCAAGAAACGTTGACACAGTTTGTCTACAATATTTTCCGCTTGTTTCTCCTTCTCTGTAAAGTCAAAACTAAAGATGAACTTCATGATCTTTCGGAATGATTCTTCCTCCAAGCGATTCGGCTGACTGTTGGTTAAAGAACTGATGATATCGGGCAAATTGTTGTAAATGGCATTGTCCTTGGAGGCCAGTTCAGTAAAGAAGAGTTTAGCCAGATCGGAAATGCGCTGATCTTGATCCTCGAGGCACTTGGCCATTTCACTGATTTGTCCCTTGACCTTGACCATGCCGTTAAGAATCAAGTGAGTCAATACCATCACTGCGTTTTTGCGAACAATCGTGTCAGGATCTGATAAGCGATTGTACAGGAAGGTAATGTTGTCGTCAATCAGTGTGTTGAAGCAGACAGCCATATCACCCAATGCGATGACAATGTTGCTGCGAATACTGGCGTCCTTGGACTTTTCGAGAATGGTGAACAGCAACTGCAGCTTCTTTTCACAGAAATCAGAACTGACACACATGAACTTGGTTAATGCTAGGGTAGCATTTACTTGGAGTGTGCGATCCTACAAGACAAAAGAAGAAAAAAGTCAGTCGTATTCATCCTGCTTAGTCAAAGAGCAGCACTTACTGTATAGATCTTGTTGCGAGCACACACTTCGGTCAAGATGGGACCAAAAACACCAAGCAGTGAATTGGGCCCAAACAAGATTTCTCTTTCTCTGATTCGTGACATAGCATCACCAATGTCGTCTTCAGCTGTGCCCCCAACTTGATCCAATTCATCATCAACAGCAGTATGTCCTTCTTCCTGTTGCTTGTCCTTTTCCTTTTCAGACTTTTTACGCTTCCAAGCAGCTTCAACAATCTCTAAATGCACAATCTCCTTCAAGGCAACGTGTCCTACTAAAAAGAATAATTGAGCGAGCTCCATGGGCTTCTGATAGATGGGATGCTGAGGGAACGGCAGTGCTTGTTGCGTCATGTCGTATTCCATAAAAGAGGACTCCACAGGGTTGGAGCTGTCGTTTAAAGGAGAGAGACACGGGTTAAGACTGGCCTCTCTCACGCCAAACACCTTGGCTGTCTTTTCACGCAAGATCTCCTCACAGAGTGATTCAGGATGTTTGCACAGCAAAAAGATGGTATTGATCGCTTGCTCAGCCAAACTAAACCAGAGCTGGCTATCAGTAGAAATCTCAATCACGTCTCTCAGTCTGGCAAACATCGGATGGCTGTTAGGAAACCGAACACCTTCATGAACACCACGACTCTTCTCTTTGGATCGAGTGCCTTCCAAGCGCTGTAAAGCAATGCAAGTGTATCTAGCCAGTTCTAAGTCTTCTTTACCAAGAGGACCCAGCCCAATCTTGAGCATCACATCCAGCTTATCAGAGACCACCTTTGTTTTAGCCTTTGCAAGCATGCCAAGAATGACAATGGCGCCACGACGTTGCGACTTTTGAATGCGACCCTGCGTGAACCCGTACACCGACCATAGCTTTTGAATCACGTCCACTGCGATCTTGTTCTCTGCCATCAGTAGGCCGAGTAATTGCTCCAAGGATGTCAATTCAGCCAACGTGGTATCGTACGTCAATTGAATCAAGTTTTTGGCAATGCGATTGACATTGGCTTGCTTTGAGAGTTTGGCGTCTCTTTCCAGGTACAAGTTGCTGTAACATTGGATCAGCTTCATCTTGATGCCTTTGCCCTCATCGCTGGTGTCTTTAGTCCAGATCAAATGAAGCATCTTTTTGACACCATCAGCAGCAGGTCTGATCTTGTAATTGTAGCCAACCACCAGGAAATCCATGGACTCCAGCACCTCAGCTTTGGATTTAGACGATAACAATTGAATGATGGTTGGGATGGCTTGGTGGATGAGTTTGATAAAGGCGACAGCGTCTGTGTGGTATTTGCGCATCATTTCGAGCTGCTGTATCTTCTCATTGGACACAATGGTCTTGGGTGCTGCCATTTTCTCGGCTGGCTGTTGCTGTTGCTGTTGTGGTTGATTTGGTTTAGCAGTAGCTGCTCTAGTAGATGGCTCTTCTTCTTCTAAAGGCACTCGAGGCTGGTTCTCCTTGTCATCCTCCTTATTCTCATTCAATATCGCATCAACGTCTTCCATGACTATATCCCCATCGACGCTGTCTGATGGCTCGTTCACGTTCTCGTCCTTCTTTGCTTCTGTAGCCTCTTTCTGCTCTTCTGCTTCCATGGCTTGGGCTGTCAGTACGTCACGTACATCATCTTCTGACGCCACACTCTATCCTCTTGCATTAGCACTTGACATTGAAGGGCACACATTCCATCTTTTACCTCGAGTTCTTCCTTGATCTTACCCAATTTGGCTTGCCACTCGTCTAGATCAAGCTCTCCACCATACATACTGAAAGGATGGGTAGTGATCAGCGCTGTCAATGCTCGGATGGTGTATTTTCGCACTGTGCTACTCTTGTCTTGCAAATGCCGCACACAAAGCTTAGTGATGGTTTGTCTTCTACTAGGAAACTTGTTTCTCAATCTAATGCAACATTTGTCAATCATGGCTCTCATCAGCTAACAGCAAGACACTTACTCGAATAGGCGGATATAGACTTGCAATACCTTTTGTCTGCAATAAGCTACTGTATCCAACATGCGTTCCTCCAGCAAATCAAAGAATCCGTTGATCTGCTCTAAATTGTTGTTGTCGGGAGTGTCATCGATTGTTCTGAACAACTCGGCGATCAGTATGCCCAGTATGTCAATCAGTGCTACTCGCATGATATAAGACTATGGGGTTGATTAGTCACTCGTTCATAACCTATGCATCGCCCTCAACTTACATCACTCGCCAAGAGGTTCACCAACACTGTCAAGTTTTTCAAAATCGTCTTTTTTGAGAGCTCAGCAAGTGTCTGTAAAAACGTAGCAAATGTCTTGGGATTGGGTGAATCTTTGACCTCTTTACTTGTTGTATCCTTAAATTCTCTGTTGCTTATTTCACGCAGAATCTCATCGGCTAATTGAGTGTAGTTTTGCTTGTCCACCATATATACCAACAATTCAGCCATGGGCTCAGCAGAGTGCTCCCAATACTGGAGGTTTTGCATGATAGTTGTTTGAGCAGCTTTGGTAGATTGGTTAGCATCATCAATCGCAGGTTACCAATCCCTTATAGTTACCTGGTAGATGGTCGTAATGCTTTACACACAGACTAATCACACGGAAAATACGCTCCTTGATAGGACTTGACTTTGCATGTGCTGGATTCTCGAGTAACTGATACGCTGGCTTGGTGAATAATGTAACAAACGTCAATCTATCAGGCGGTAATGTCCATAGCTTTGACAGCTTGAGGTCGAGCAGCCAGCTTGCTAGATCGAATGCTTTCAGTTTCTGTGTACTCCAATCAAATGTTTTTAGGTTGTGTCCTCCAGTCGAACTCGACTTTGCTTTGCGAACCATAGTGGAGGATGTAGAGTGCTCCTCAGCCAGCAGCAAGAACCAATGTACTAAGAATCCATAAAGCTCCAAATGAAGGCGATGGTTGTTGAACGACTCTTTTTCATTGTTTTCTAAATCATCAGCTGTGGTCTTGATCTCGACTCGAAAAGCTAGTTTCAATGGGGGGGTTACTATTGATTGGGAGGTATGGCTGGCCTGTCGTCATTGGTTTACCTGATAATAGAATGTCGAATAGACGAGAAAGGATACGAGGTGGCGGTGCGGTGAAGCATCTAATGTGCAAGTGTTTAGTGGGTTGATATCGTAGTCTTTGAGAGTTGGACACTCACTTGAGGAAGCTGCGAATTTTATCAAACACTAAAGGATCTGATATATTTTCAGATGATACTTGGATGCTGTCAGTTATCTCTACTCGCATGCTTTAGTATGTGTGGCTCAATTTCTCTGTCCAGAGTATGTGGGTGATGGAATTACCATTGAGGTATCTTGCTAAATCTTGGTCGCTCTTTCCTCGTATTTGTGTTTCATTAGGAATGACATAGTCGTTCAGATCACTCTGTTGGATGTTGAGTACTTGGTCTGACAAGACAAATTGACTTTTCATGTTCATCTTCAGGAGTCGCAAAATACAAAGAAAGAAAGAAACGGTCAAGTAAAAAACACGTCTTGTTCCTAAATTAATAATGGTGTGGCATACGGCGCGTTCCTTGAAATAGCACATCGGCGGGTCTTGCTCCTCCTTGATGACAGCCTCAAGAAAATATTGGCGCAAAGACAGCTTTGGATGTCTTGTTTGCTACAATGTTTGTATCCATCATATAAACACTCATTTATTCGACACAGCCACGGATTGAAGCGAGATGTCTCTGCGCAACAAGTCATCAACATGCACTTTAAGAAAGCCCTGCTTTATTTGATTCGACAATGATAGAGTATTTCTCATCAGTGGTTCTCATTTATCCCCGGCTAAACAGGAATAGACACATCAAAAAGCATGCCTGCCCACAGCCACTAGATTGGGTTCTGAATACGAAGTCTACTAGTTGCCACAAGGTTGTCTCTCTTTGATGTCTGTCTTTGATAGTGCTGCTTTTGTACAACTTCAGGTAGTCGACGCAGCATATCGGCTCTATGTTGTTCAGATCCGTCTGTAATGGCAAACTTGCTGCGGCGCTCCTTTCTATTGCGTGGTTCAACAGCGACACCGGCCTCTCCCTGTGTGATGGATAATGGATCTGCACTCTCATCTTGAGAAGAGCGTCTCACGTTTTGCTTGTAGTATCTCATGAAGCGACGATGTCCCAATCTCTCGCCAGATTCCAATACCAGTTCATCGCCTTGGTTCGATATGGTGTCCACAGTGGCTGCTTCGAAATCTTCTTCTGACATGGTGCCAAAGTTGTAAAACTTCAAGAGATCTTCGGGGTTCTCTGATTCGTCGTAAGCCATCTTGCAATGACCTTTATCCAACTGCGGTCAAATACCCAAATCAGCCTGACGCTTCTGTCCACACAACCAAGACTTACCATGTGCTTTCTCACTGCTTGCTGAGATTTGTATTCCTTTCCACGTCCATTGCAGTAAAGACAGATGCAGTCCTCTACCTTTTCAGCTAAATAAACAATCAATCCAGCGGGATCTTCCAAATATTCAATATCTGGCAAAAAGAAGCCATGTACCAAACTCATGTGCTTGAGGTTGGTATCGAAATCACCATTGGCCATATTACAGAACAGACAGCGGTCTTGACTCAAGCCGAGATCTGCAAGCGAGGAGACGACTGAATCAGTATCCGTGTCTTCCTCCGTGTCTGAAAAGAGTCGATCGTTCTTTTTGTGTGCAATGACAGGTGAGGGCAAAGGCTCTTGGTCTGCATTGAACTCGAGGTCTTTGTGCTTTTTGGATAAGAGATGGTTTGAGAATGCGTTTTCAGAAAAGTAAGATTTCCTAGTAGGGTGGATTCTTGTCAGTATACAACTCTCTCTCTCTCTCGGTTCCTCCCGAGATTTACCTGCAAATAACACATTCATAAACGAGGCCCTGTCTTTCCTCCTCTTCTCTACCCTTCATTTGCTGGGCTATCATACAATCAACATGTCAGGTCGACGAACAACTACTCTTGGTATTCTTGTTGGCTTATTACCTAGAACTTTCTGAGCAAATTGTTCGGCATTAACAGAGGGAAGCTGGGCAATCTTTCTCTTGAGGTTATACTTGTGCCAACTATTAAGAGGGATAAATCATGTCAGCATATGTATATATATATATGTTTGACCGCAGCAAGGACAACTTTACTCTGTGCGATAGTGAGCTCTTTGTCGGTCAGTGGTAGGAAAAGCAACTTGACAAGCAAGACAGGTGAATAGCTGGTTGCGAGGCTTCAACGGGTTTGAATGCTGAGCGTGATGAATATGTTCTGCTTGCAGATTAGACATGTTGACGTTATGAATAATGTTGCTTGATGAACAGAGAAAAGAGAAAGCATCCCAAGGCTTATCTCTTTATAGGCACCACACGATTGAGTCTCAACCGAAAGGTCACAATAATGGAGAGTATAAAAAGTTCATGCAATTGTCTCTTCTCTTTCCGTTTCTCTTATCTCTTTTATACACTATAAAATGGCATCCAATAACCCATTGACTATGCTTTCCAATGTGTCTGAATGCTCCATCTCTGGTCTATTTCAAGAACTACTCAACAAGAGCATGAAATCTCCTACCACACATTCGGAGCCGTTGAAATTTGGTGACAGCGAAGGCAGCGATTTCAAACGGTTGCTCCATAAAAAGCACCGCAATGGCAATAATAACAAGATACAAATCACCAATTCACCTACTATTGACATTAGCACTGCCTCAAGACCTCATCGTCATACGCAGGATGACAGTGTGAGTAGCAAGAAAAAGATATTTCATCATGGCTCGCCTGACTTCAGACCTGTTGTTTACTTGGACCAACAGCCGACTGGAAGCAGCAATCAATTTGGAAGTGCAATCTATAATTTCTTTTTTCAGCATGAAGATAGATACTTTAACCATGATCGAGATGAATTGAGCAAGGATATATTTCCGGTTGGACATGAACAACGTGCTTGATAGGATGTACTAGATTGTGTATATATATATATATAAATAAATGAATTGAAGCTTCTGTACTGA
>DF836552.1:16249-32710 GCA_000950595.1 Mucor ambiguus
TTGGTCTGATGAGATGCTGTTATTTGTAAAGGAGTAGTTGGTTACTTTTTGTAGTGTGCTTTCCAAGGTCGCTGACAAATTCTTTGTTGATATACTTCAATTGCATTTTTGCTTTGCAACGTTTTAAATCGGCCCCAACAACAACCACGCGATCTATGTGGCAAGAAGGTACACGAAATCATGGCCCATGATAATCCTTGTTGGTACCCCTTTTGTAAAAGATCATCTTCTGCCGGCGTCCAAGGAGTTCTGGTTTGAATAGAAGAAGCAGAGTATGCTCTTGCACGCTTGGCAACAGTAATAGTAGGCTTTTGTCGTTGTTGCTGGTGATTTGGATAAGCAATAAACTTGGTATCGCTCTCGCTATTGACACGTCTTCTGTATTTCTGGTGTTGATCCGTTGTAGTGAACGAGTGTATGCTGCTGCTATGGTTACTGTTTGTGGTACAAGTGCTGGTGTTACTGGCAATACTTGCTGTGCTTATAGATCGATTGTGTTGCCAAAACTCTTCATTATCAAAATTGGCAGGTAGAGGCAAGACATGGTGTTGGTGGTGTTCAGAAAAAAACAATGTTGGACAAGATGTGTCGGATGAAAGAGGAGAGTGGTGATAATTGAAATCAGGCTTATTATTGATGATGGGATGGCATAGCAAGTGATTAATGTCCATGACACCTGTACATGCGTGAGTTTTATTTCATAAAGTAGAAAATTGTACATGATACATACCTGGCATTTTGATTGACTATAGATGGATATAGAAGAGAAGATGGAACAGAAAAGAGAAAGATACTATTCATGCCATTATATATACATGTAAGAAAAAAAAAGAGGGGGTTATTGCATTGCAAACAGCCAAATCTGCCACCTGTAACCCCCTAACAGCGCATATAGACGAGGATTTTAGGTTATCATGCATATCCTATATATACATATTGTAGATTAGCAAGAGGATTTATTTGTCAAACCAGCATGAAATGATGTATCAAACTAGGTAATGATCTGCCTCTGCTCACAAAAAAAATCCTTGAGCAGAGCCAAAACCTTCACATGAGTATTTATAAAGGTCTCTTTCTCTCTCTCTTGCTGATCACCATTATTGTCAATTTGCCTGTAAATTAGACCGGTTTGCTAATTAAGCATATGAAAGATGTACGGGTGCTTCGCATTTGCACAAAAACAGCATGCTACTAACTCTATTTGCCAGAGATACACTGCATAATGGTGCATATCCAGATGTTTATTTTGTTCATAAATGTACAAATTATCATGTTGATTTTGCCCATCAACCATTTTCTGGTGTGTGTGTGTGTGTGTGTGTGTGTGTGTGTGTGTGTGTGTGGTGCCTATTTTGGGTGGGACACGGGGGAGTTCTTTTTCTTCGAGACTCAGTAGTAGGAAACAAAAAGGCAGAGGCGTTGTTATTTTTTCTTTTGCTCATTTTATCTCTACATGAATTAATATGAGTGATGTGGTAGGTATAGCAAGACAAACTTTATAGACGCCATATTCATCAGTGAACTGTATGCAGCATGGTAGAAAACGCGAAAAGACAACCGAGGAAGTTGTCAAGTCTCGAAAGGCAAAAGAAGCAATGAAAATCAAAGAGTACAATCAGCTCGTGGACGAGTGCCGGGAAAAGGTACACTTGAACAATCATGCGTATATATATATACATAAACTGACACCCAATCTTTAGATGAAAAACAAGGAATATAATCAAGATACCTTTAAATTGACTAGCCAACTAGTAGAATGGAATCTGGACTATTACACCATTTGGAATTATCGACGCATTCTATTACAAGAACTCGTATTGAAAGAATTGGACGCTGAGGAGCAACAAAAAGTGTACAACAAGGAATTGATACTCTTTTTGCAACTGATCAAAAAGAACCCCAAATCCTACTGGATGTGGAATCATCGCATTTGGTGTCTGCAAAACATGCCAAAGCCAGACTGGCAGCAAGAATTGGGTTTGGTGGAAAAAATGCTGACCATGGATGCTCGCAATTGTAAGGTACATTTGGGAACAGTGGTGATGCGGATGATACTGATGTTGTACTATTAGTCCATGGCTGGGATTACAGACGCTTCGTGGTGGGCCACTTGAGAAGGGAAGCTAGCAACGATCCCGAAGCACTGGCTCACATTGTTCAACAAGAGTACAAGTTTACCACACAAAAGATCAACCAAAGTTTCAGCAACTACTCGGCATGGCATCAGCGATCCAAACTGCTCCCAGAGATTGTAGCTTCCATGACAGCCGAGGAGAAGAACCAGGTGGCCCTGAATGGTGAGTTTCAAAGAGAGAGAGAGAGAGAGTGTGTGTGTGTGTGGACTTGGGGAATCTGCCCTGTATTGACCCTCTCATATGCGCAGAACTCGACCTCGTCAAAAATGCAATTTATACGGATCCCGAAGATCAGTCTGCTTGGTTGTATTACTGGTGGCTATTAGGCAGAGCTCCCGACCATGTCACATTGCTTGGAGCATATCAGATGGAGAGCGATCCGTCGATTGTGATTCTCGGATTCAATGATAACATCCGATTCATGCAAAAGCCTCGATTATTGAATGAGCAAGATGAAACGGTAGACTGCAGGCTGTATCCCTTTGATTCCAACAACCAGTGTGCAGCATCGATCTGGATATTACAGACAGCAAGCACTGCAAGGCGAGTGGTTGTGGATGCTCATGTCATATTGCCTAGCACTAGTGCAAAATCAATACCGCATGACAAGGTGTGGAATTTAGAGTTGGACAAGCTAGATTGCAATATTGGTAAATAGAAATGCAGCATTAGGGAATTTCGCATTGTATAACCTTCTTGTTAGGCTCTTTGGCATCGAAATTATCGGATGAATGGAGGCCACTAGCCACTCACATGTACACAGATCCCACGCTGAATGATCAGACGTCGTGGTTCACGTTGGATAAGCTCAAGTTGTTTAAAGACGAAATAGAGACAGTGAGGGAACTGCTTGACATTGAGCCGGAAAGTGCCTGTAAGTAAATGCTGCCTTCGCTCAGTCAGTGATATTAAACCATGGTGATGTAGGGGCACTTCAAACACTTGTGCACTTTTTGACGCAACTCGCTGCCTACGAAAAGAAGGATCAACAATCCATCTATGCTGAAATTGTGGACATACTAGACAAGCTGTGTAACATTGATAGCGATAGACAATTGCGATACAAGGACTTGAGTAGGTCTCCTCACCTAGAATGATAGTGCACTACTAATAAGTAATAATAGAAACGCATATTATCTTTAAGCAACTGACAAGTGCACTCGTATCAGCCAGTACCAACACATACAGCAGCAATGCAGTCGAGGTATTAGATTTAGACCCATTGGACAGCATCCCTCTTTACTCTGTACTTTTACTGGTGCCCACCATCAAAACAACCAACCCAAAACTAGAATCTCTTCTATATAATAATCTACCTTTACGTTGGACTTGAAGCTACAGATCACCATTGTCAACGCACTAAAGTTGTTTATTTGCACACGCCAATGTAGATGCACAGAAATTGTGATAATTGTCTATAAAAATCAGTTGCATTACAGAGATTGAATGCAATTTGGCTAGCTGCTATTCTGTGTGTTTTTTTACTTCTGAATGATGGTCTGATGACATATCCACGGATAAAAGGTCATTTAAGCGAGGCATTTGAACATTAAGCAAACACTGACTTGTACTATGAAATTACAATAAAGTACCAGTAGACTATCTTTGGCTTAGAGGCTTCAATGATGGTGAAGTAATCAAAGAATATATACTCGTACTGAATAGGTGATAGCCAAGCAACAGGATAACATTTAGCTTGTATACAGTCTACAATAAGAATATATATGTAATGAGTTGTTTCGTTTATTGACTTGGTTCATATTAACATACATTTGCATATATTACAATGAATGCCTTGCTATCAGTATCAACATCCTTGTCCAGATTTCATTTATACTCATTACCGACATTATCTTTACCACGTTGACAGTTGTGAATTCCTTTTCAATATGCCCAATTATTACTGAAAAATACTTTAGGGACGAAATGTCTATTGTTTCACGCTAACACCGCATATTACCACACTATCCGATGTTTCAACGGAAATTATTAGGTCTTCAGGCACCATCCCCTTTAGGCCCCCCTAACATATTGAACTTTTTTCGCCTGCGTTTTGATTTTTTTACCTACCGCATGTTTTGTTCTCGTCTACATTCTTTCATTTTAGCTACGTTGTTAGCCCGCTTTTATTTACATTGAATTTTCTGACTCGATCAACTTTCTATACATTTGGTATTCTTTATTGTCCCCTGTGGTGATATCCACAAAGAGCCTTTTCTGTCGTTTTTTTTTTGGTTTGGATTGACCACCAAAGCAAAAAAGTCTATACATACATAGCCATCATAGTGTGGACTGGATAAATAACCATCCGTTTCTATTAATAATTGAAAATGAGGATAATAATATATTTATAGTCGAATTTTTAAATAGCAACTAGCCGTTTGATCTCGCTACGCTCGATGACGGCGTCGCCCTGCGGGTTTCGTTTAAATTAAATGCCTTTTTACATAATCAATCAAAAGTATTATAGTGGAGGACTATACGCACGCATTAGATAAAAATTGGATGCTGATGAAATTCATGTTCGGTTATGTAGTTTCTCTGTAAAAAACTTCAGGATATACTACCCTCAATAATCATTACTAGAGTTGTACTCAACCGTTGTATATAAATTAAAAAAAAAAATTATTAGTAGCTTCTCCTCAAAATTTTTCATATTCTCAAATATTCATTTTCTCAACACCAACTCATCATATCTAAAATTCAATTGTACCATCGTTATCACCGCAAAAATTCGTTATACTAACTTGCTACTTTCAAAGCTCGAATTTCAATATCGAAATTCAAAGAGAAATCAAAAGAGAAATAGAACCGAATAGAGAAAAGGCCAGGAGCAATGAGCTTGTTTTATAATGTGCAAGGAGGAAGTCAACTGAGACGGCTTAATTCGCATGGCAACTAAAGAAATTTATGATATGCTGGTAGTAAATCAATGTCAAACCGGAGATGTACGTTGCGGTGGCCATTCATAGTGTAAGAAAATAGCCACTTCAAAAGGAATTTCATTAGAATTCCAAATGAATCAAATATTATTCATCTAAATTTATGCTGTTTGGATCTGTAAATAAAGCACTCAAATTTACATATACAATCATGCGAAAATACTACACCCTTATCTCGCACATCATGCGAATGAATCACTCTTGATCACAGGGTATTCAATTACACTCATGTTGACCGCCATAAGTGATGCCATCTTTATCCATATAGGATCAAAGGAATAACAAACATACTTCAATTTGTCGGTTATTCCCTTATGCCATAGCTGCACGGTATTATAGATAAAGGTACACACTTCAATAACGAACATCACCCCATAAACTGCCAAGGTTACATTAAGTCATGTTATGACAATAACCCACCAAGGTTACCCAAATCGACCCTTATGGCCAGTTCTCTGGCATTGATTACTACTTGACTCAAACATCGGCAACATTTGCTAGATATCGCAATAGCATCACCTATTACTTCTATCTCGACTAACGCTACTGAGTCCTTTCTTATATCGATTTGCTCATGTACTATATACAATAATGGCTGTTGTTATAACTGGGCCTTGTTGACAATGACAACAAAATAGTCTCTACAAACATTTTCGTGATATGAGGTTTTGGCTGTATGCTTAACTTCAAATTGAGTACGTTCTTTTACCCTCAATCCTTTGGATTCATCACATTTTACCAAATATATCTAAGGGAATCTTAATTTCGCAGTGTCCGATGCAAATAGCTAATGTGGTTATAGCTAGCATTAGACCTTTAATAGATGCCTATTGCCTGCTACATTATACAAAATTAAGGATTGGTACATAGTAAATATAAACGCCAAAAATTGTTATTTATGCCAAGACAATGCCAATCAATAGTTCATACTATTTAACGCTTAAACTGTATAGAATATGAAGCAAGTGATCCAGTGCCTGAAAAATGAAAGCCTGAATCCAAGAAGAAATTGGCACGAAAACTATTGAAGGTGTACTAACAGTTCCAGTAGTTTTCCTGTCTATAGATTCATACCCAAGCTGCCCAGAAGGTACTTCATGTCATGTACTAAACTTCACTCAATATGATAAGCGTAGGATAGCATCGCAGCATTCCAAGATGGCGAAAAAATGCCTCCCTTCCAATCCCAGTGTAATCCAAATAAATAAGTATATGATGCTATTTGTTTCTGGTTGCTTCTGCTCATAAGTCCCTGCTCAAGTACAGCTTATCTACCAACTTCAGTGCATACCAGTTTGGTGATGGTCTGAAGCCCTCGCAAGGAGGCGACAAATTCCAAGTAAATAGCGTCTTTTAATCTACCTTTATTGTCTAATCATGCAATCTTTCACAAATAAAATCTAAAGCTCTCTCTGCAAACCACACATCTTCCATCTCCGGTGGCGCATTGGCCAGAATATCGAGTGCTCTGTTGGCCATGTCCTTGTCAAGCACACCAGTATCTCTTCTCACGGTCAGCATGGTGCGCATGGTATCTCTGCTAAACTCGGGATGGCCCTGGATTGTGAAGCATTGCTGGTTGTTGGATACAGTAATGTGGTTGGGTGTGCTGCCGATTGTGTAAGCGAGTGATCTATAACCTTTGGGCAACACCGAGACGTGGTCTTGGTGGAATTGGTTGATGCGAATTGAGTCTCGTTCCGTCTTGAGGTACTTTTTGCCTTCTTCTGTCAGCTTGAGCTGTGTCCAGCCCAATTCCCAGCCTGCCTCATTCTTACCAGTGACACCACCAGCAGCACGCAAGATAATTTGATGGCCAAAGCAAATGCCTACAATCTTGGTCTTGTCGACATGGTCGGTTTGCACTTGCTTGATGAAATCGACCAACTTGAGAATCCAGGGTTCGTTGTCGTGCGCATTGTGTTTAGATCCAGTCAGTAAAATGGCATCGTATTTGCCATTATCAATGTCCTCCATGGATGGGTATTCTTGCTTGTTGACAGTGTCGAATGCCTCCCAGTGGAGCACCAAATGCTCGTTATCAGCGGCCTTCTTGAAAACGGTATCAAATTGCTGCAAGTAATCGCCTACATGCTTCTTGACTTCTGGCATGGGAGTGTCGTTCATCAGGAGAGCCAAGTTGAGTTCAGTTTTTGTCATTTTTATGTGTATGTGTTATAGAATGTTGTAAGAAGAGGGAAAATTAAGCATTTCTTTTATACTGTATTTTCCAAAGCCGATACCCGCCCCCCATTTTTGTTACAATGGATGATGAATACGGTCTGGACAAATGAAAATCTGTCAATTATGTGTGCGTTTCCCCCCCCCCCACACACACACACATCTCTTGTCCAGATCTCTTTAACAAACATTGAGGCTCTGATTCTAACTATACATACGCAGTGTCTATCAGTATGCTACTTGAAAATCAATGCTTCCACCTGTCAAAGTCATTTTCCGCAGCAATATTGATTTGATCTATATGCTTCTTTTTCATCGGTCATTCAACTCGCACCGAAAAACTAGCAATTCCAAGTACTAAATATAAAACTAAGCTCATGTCAAAACGTCAGAACAGAATAATGCCCCTGCTACTAGTGCGATCTCGATAGCGCAAAAAAAAACCCCCAATGAAACAAATCGCATGTCATAAAATAACGACTAGATATTATAACCGAAAGGCAATGACATGATGCATCCTAGTTGTACAAAGCCGCAGTTTTCGTTTGACAGGTCCATCTACTATTCTACTCATGGGGGGTGTAAAGCCAGTAGTCTTCTTTTCTATGGTGCTTCATATGGCTTCTTGGTGTACATATTGTCCTGTCACTGTCTCCACACGGGGCTTTCCCTGCTATCGCTCTCTTGAATAAGGGTTCTCTAATCCAGTGATTATCACAATGGTTTCTTACAAGTCGCATGCATAATATCTTTGCTCTATCTGTATTTCATTTGGTAGAGAAATGTCTCTCCTTCCCTCTGATTTTTTGCCAATTTAATTTAAATTTTGCTAATAAACTATATGGCTAAAACACAACCTAATATCTATTCTCTTGAATGCAATCACATGGAAAACAGCCTTTAGAAATACTATACAACACATGTCAGTCAGTGTGGTATCAAACAACATGAAGCGACTTACCAAACTTGCAGCAAAGACAATATCGCGTTTAATGTCTTGCTCTGCTTGCTCCATCTTTTTGTAAAGACTGGTATCACCTACCATACGAGCTGCACCCATCACCTCACGACACGTTTCATCCAATCGACTAATGCATCTAACAATAGATCCTTCCAACACATCCGTGAGGTCAGTAATGTGCTTGAAAGGCTTCAAGCATAAAAAATGAGTGAATACAATGTCTTGAAAGAGTGCATAGGAAAAACTTACCAATCCTCGAGCCCATTCATACACTACTTCCACCAGACCAAACTTGAGATTATTGGCATAGTCTTCCACAGAAATGGCAAGGCCACAATCCACTTGCAGTTGTGCAATCTTTCGAGCATAGGTCAAAACGATCTCTTTGCCCTTGGTCAGTTTAGGTGTCAATCGAGGCTCACTGGCATTGCGTTCCTGGAACACAAAGCATGACAAAATGGCCACTACCTCAGCAGGTTCAAAATCAGCAAACACATTGTCCAGCACCAGTTCAGTCAACAGCAACTCGTCTGCAGAGTTGATCTCGCAGGCGACTCTTCCTTTGAGCTGCACTGTGCCTTGGTCATCAATGTAGTTTAATTGACGCAGCACCTCGATGCGTTGGTGGTAGTCGGGCAGCAGTTCCAGATTCTGATCCGAGATGGTCATCTTGAGCATGTCAATTTGGCTGGAGAGTCGCTTGTGGTCGTGAATCAGGCCATAGTGTTCTTCCAGTTCAGGACATTTGGTGCACTGGAATTCAGTCTTGAGTCGCTTCATCAATCTCATCTTGGAACGTAGCATCTCTTGGAACTCCATGTCCTTGATCTTGCTCCAATCAAATTCCACCACACCGCCCTTTTTGGCATCTTGTCCAAATGATTCGAGCTCTTGACGCACACGCATGAGCTCCATAGCATCCGTGCCAGCCATGATCGAGTCCACATCAGCCTTGATAAGCAAGCGGGTGACGAATAGAATATCAGGAGCGCCCACAGTGACAATGTCAGTTTTGCCATCGCTGTCATGTTCTGGTGTGCAGATGGTGGTGATGGGCAGAGGAGTTGTTTCGTCCAAGCTGGTCGACTGGCTGATATCCAGATCTTTGGGCTGGAGCACAAGACAGTAGAATGAGCGATGCTGCGAGTTGGCTGTGCTGACAGGTAATGGCTTCAAGATCATAGCAGGTGCGTTTCTGTACACATTTGTATTGATAATCACCAAGCGGCCAGTGGATAAAGCTCTGTTACCAGCCGGTGTCATGCTGATAAACTGGGTCATCATGGAGCGGTTCAAGTGCACGACTTCACCACAGACATCATAAAACTTTTCTAAATCAGGCTCACAAATGGCACAATCCAGCTGACGAAGCGCGCTGCGTTGCAGCTCACTTTCATCCACCAGCCTCTTTGTCTCGGGAAGCAGCTTCTGTGCGCTGTTTTCAGAGAAACTTCGCTTGATCATCTCTTCCACCTTGAGTGCTTCCACACGCAACAAGTTGAGAATCATATTGTACGTCAATCTGAATTGGGACTCTAGCTTGGTAGGCTTGCCCAGCAGCATCGTGGAAAGACAAGAAATCTCAGGTGGTTCGTCCCCTCCGGTGGCTATAATCACCACACCAGTGCTATCGAGGCCACGACGGCCAGCACGACCCGACATTTGCGTGTATTCGCCTGGCAATAGATCGCGGAAACTACGGCCATCGTGCTTGCGAATACCCGAGAACACTACGCAACGTGCAGGCATATTGACACCCATAGCAAACGTCTCTGTAGCAAACAGCACCTTGACTAAACCGCGCGCAAAAAGAATCTCTACAATTTCCTTGATGATGGGCAGCAGACCGCCATGGTGCACGGCGATACCACGACTCAGCAAATCTCGCATTCTCAGGATTTGAGGCAGAAACTTGTCGGTTCCTCTCAGTCTAACCAAACTGCGTTCAATAAACACATGAATTTCGCTCTTCTCGAGACTGGTGCACAGATCTGTCTTGGATAAACCGCTGGCATACTCCTCGCAGCGCTTCTTGGAGAAAGTAAAGATAACGACAGGCAGTAGTGTCTTGGTCTTTAGCATACCAATCAAATGGACAAACAAGTTGCGATCCTATCTCTATGTGGTGAGCATGGCATTGTGTTGCGTCACTGTAGAAACTTACTGTTTGCATGCCTGATTGATAGCTTCGAGTCATGGTTCTAGTTCCTCCACGAGCAACAGCTCCACCACGGCCACCACCACCACGACCTCCACGTGCATTGGTGGATACACCATTTGCCTTGTCAACTTGCTCCTTGCGCTTCATCATAGCATCCTTGGCCTTGTTGTATCCAATGGTATTGAGCTTGGTTTCGTTGGCACCCACAATCTTGTAAATGTCCTTGTTTGCATAAATATAGTGCTCCAAAGGAACAGGTCGCTTTAATGTGCTAATCACGTAAATGTCCTTCTTCTTGGTGCGACCCACCCATCCAGCAAACTCCTTGGTGTTGGGTACGGTAGCAGACAACAAGATAATGTTGACATGCGCAGGCAGCATAATGATGACTTCCTCCCATACAACACCACGCTCCAAATCATTGACATAGTGGACCTCATCGAAAATCACAAACTCGACATCACGGATAAGATCTGCACCTCTGTAGAGCATACTGCGCAGAATCTCGGTTGTCATGACCAGACAGCTAGCTTCAGGTCGAATTTGCACATCACCCGTCAAGATGCCCACATCCTCGCCAAACGTGTGCTTGAAATCACGGAACTTTTGGTTACTCAATGCTTTGATGGGAGATGTGTAGATGGCTTTGGTCATGTGCTTGGTGGCAAGGGCAATAGCATAGTCGGCTACCACGGTTTTACCGGCTGAAGTGTGTGCTGCAATGAACACCGAGTCTCCAATCTCTAAATGATATACGGCCTGCTTTTGAAAGATATCCAACTCGAAAGGAAATTGCATGGCCATTTCAGGCACCAAGTCGTAAAAGTTGTCAAACGGCTCATTGACATTGATTTCGTGTGCCCATTCACGTCGTTTCAGCGCCTCGTTGGTGGTGGTTGTCAACTTTTTGGGTGTCAGGTCCTTTTGAGGCGGCAATGTGGCGGGCAGCAAGGCATCCACCTCTTGCTGAGTCTCTTCAGTATGGTTGTCGTCAGCTACTGCCTCATCCTCTGCCACAGCGTCCACAGGCGTCACTTTGACGTTCAAAAAGTCGAATGTATCATCCACGGGCGCCATCATGTCCTCAATATTGAACACAGCATCCCTGTTGGTTGCACTTGGTGTGTTGCTTTCTTGCTCGTCTCCAAAGGCCAGTCCTCTGTCTAATCCAGGTGCAATCACTTTCGAGTCCTTGTCGTCAAAGTTGAAAAAGTCAATGTCCACATCCAAATCGACGTTGCTCTCATCCACATCGTCTTGATCTATAATCGCTTCAGCGTCCAGTCCTCCTGGCGCAAAGGGAAACTGTGAAGCAGAGCCACGCACAAAGTCCTTGGTGGATCCGAAGGCTCTAGAAAAGCTGGTCGAGTTGTTGGATGCGAGATTGGGATCATCAATGACCACTTCTCTGAAACCGATAATATCACCGTCAAATCCTTTGCGTGCTACTTGGATGTTTGTTCTAGGCTTGGACAGTTGCGAGTATGCATTCTCAGCGTAATTGGGTGTCTCTTCCCAGTGTCTGCCAAAAGCAAGGTTATACACACTATTTTCATAATGCTACTGCCCTCATACTCACTCTTGACATTTGCTCAACCAAGAGGTTGGAAAGCTTTGTTGGGGTGTAAGAAACATGTGTTCTAATTCGTGCTTGATGTCCTCTACAGTGTCTTGGACTACAGATGGAACCTAATATGCAATAGTGTAAGTGAGTTTTCTTGACAGCCAGTGCAAAACGAGGATGAACCAATACCTGCTTTTCAGCACTTCTCAATCGAGTAAACACATCTTCAAGAGCCTCTGCACTGACTAAAGTAGTATGAACGACGCGTTAATCATAGCATTGCGTTGGCTTATTGAAACTCACGTTTATTATCCATGATGGCAAGAAATTGAAACAAGTGGAAAAGAGTGAATTTATAAAAGCTGGCTTTTTTAAATACTTGTTGTCCATGTTGAGGGTCATGCCCAGATAATCTGCCTGACAGTCATTCGCTCGGGGATACTTGCTGTGCATTCGTTATATTTATCCGCATAAGCTGCATAAGATCTACCTGGGTCCAACCAAATTTCCTGCTTAATAGCAGAGGTAGAGCAGCATAAGTTGATATGGATGTCGATCGGAAAGCTGCTCGCGTTATAGATAGATTCCTTTGAGCAAAACTGATTGCTAAGAGATGTCGTTAATGACACGCTCTCAACTGCTCTTGTGCATTTTAAAAAAAAAACTTTCATCTGAAGTGTCTGATTCAATCAGATCTAATAGAATGTTTTTGAGTGGGAGCTCGTGTGCGATAGAAATACTCCTGGAAGCTGTGCCTATCGAATAGCACATTCTTTTGTATGTATTGCTTGATAGCTCTGCTGGTTGTTCTTTTAGGTGCAAGTAGATTGATTTCGTTGTACCATGCTGAGATACATCTTCTGTCTGCTGTGCGGATATCTTTATGATCCATGTATCACGGTCATTTGCCATCTTTTTATGAGACACCTTCTCGTAGGATGAGCCATGATTGACGTAGACTTCTATTTGCGGGCCAGCAATATGTTCAACCTGGACAAAGTAGCTTTTACTGAGTACTTGCTGATACTTTTTACGCTCAAAAGGCTTATACCCAGAAGCATGATGCTGTTGTATGTAGTCTTTCGCTAGTATTATATTTGTCCTTATCTGTTTGGTATAGGCCTGATGTGCTAATTCTTTCACTAACTGATGCCAAATAAAATTGCTGTATACAGGATGGATGTCGTGCAGCCATTGATGAAGAGGATCACCCGTTATGATAGCTATGGACGCCTTGTAATTGCCAAACACATTCTTGTCCTCCAATGCTGCTATTATACTGGATATTATACTTTTTATATACAATACAAAGCCAATGTCCATGATGGCTCGATGGCTGATCATCATTGGACACTCCTCAACAGAATGATTATACCCAAAGTCGACAAGTTCATCCAGGTCAGTGATTTCAATGCATTTATCTTTTAGCTATAAATACAAGCTTGGTAAATATGCAGTGATAATTGCGACGTAAGATCTACTCACAATGCTTTTGATAAAACATGTCAGTCTTGACTTGAAAACGTTGTAATGCTCTATACTATTCATGCGGCAATCTTCCTGTTTCATCAAGCTGTCCCACAATCCATCACATATTGTGCTGTAAACACTGTCTATGTTGTAAGCATGGTCTAATCTGTCTAGTGTCGACTTTTCGTATCCATTCTCGCCTAGGCTCGTTTCAATCACTTGCCTCAATGACATTTGAATAGTGTTGGCGCTGTTTATGACCACATTTACGTAGTAGTGATATGGTCGCAATCGATCTATGATACCGTCAAATTCAAATGCTTCATACGAGAGACAATTGGGAGTGCTTTTTATAGGCCCAACTATAGTAGGACATGCGAGCTTGTTGGCAAGGTTGATCATCGTATGAACTTTGTGCAAATAGCCGTCCAGTCTGTGTAATCTGACAGTATTAACGTACAGCTTATTGTAGCCCGCATTCAACCTAGGAATGGCAGATGTGAGAGTTTTCCGTATTGCAGCAAGATAAAGTCTTGTACGATCAGCCGGAAGCAAATTTCGGGCTACATAGTGCCACCAACTCGAGCCATAACGTGCATTCATCGACACATATCTGCTTTCAGTGTTGATGATGACCTTAGAGATACTCTGTTCATTGATATTAGACCTGATGTATCTAGCAACGCTTTCAGTGATTATTTTCGAGTTTTCGTCTTCGAAAATAGCGCAGAGTTCTCGGTATTCAATCTTGCATAGCTTCTCTCTTTGCTCTTTAGTCAATGCATATAAATTCCAAGGAAAGTAGTGCAATGAGTCCTCAACGAAGCGCTACCCATTTAATGAGATAAGTTTTAGCACATGTTGTTATTTGAGTCAGAACGAGACTTACTTTTGGGCTGTAACTGCTAGCTACTTCTGATATGAAATCACATAAGAATTTTTTGCTATAGTACGTATTGTTGTTGTAATAGTCTTCAAATGTATCATCTCCAATAGTGTCATCAGATGACTTGGCGAACACTTTTAGAAATATGAGCTTTGCAAGTTTCTTCATCCTATCAAGAAAGCAGCCAAAAGATAGTTCAATGTGTAGTATTGTATCCAAAATTTCAGGAACAAGAAGAGCATTATTGCCAAGCAGTGCCAAAGACTTTTGAGAGGCCATCACGAAATCCGGATCATACACCATTCTTGCAGTGTTTATGGTCACCAGTAGCTTGCCACAATTCGCCATATTCTGTATATTGCATAATATATATTTTTTCTCTGGTTGTAATCTCATCGAATGATCCTCGAGTTGATGAGAATACAAGAGGCCCATCCAATTATTTAGGTATTGTACTTTACTATGATTATCGCTGGTAGATAGCCAAGCTGCTTTTTCGAGCGTTGGGCGAAAGGTCTCTTTTAAGAACTGTTTATCGCAAGCATACTTATCGGGGAGAACAAACATATACTGCATCGCTTTTAGGTCACCATTTGCTTCTCGCGATTTTTGAGGGCAGATCAGGTTCAAAAACTTGACAATTGCCAAGTATACATCGTCATCAAGTGTTTGCGATTGGTACATTTGGTATAGTTCCTCCATAAAATTGACAATGTGTATGTAGCGATTTTTGGGTGGATAATTTTTGTAATGTACTTGCATGATGTTTCCATAAATAATATCTCCACTTAGTTCGTCATAATAAAATTCGAGGGGAACCTAAGCGATTAATTATTCAATAGTCAGGTAAGGCATTTAACTCTCATTCAGCCTTACTGCTGGGTACATAGTTGGAAAATAGCGTCCTTCAGAAGTCGCTATTCGGTTACTTAACCGTTTAATAACTAATGTGTTTGATGTAGACGCTGTTATAATTTATTAGTTTTTGCAGAGATACATTGAATATGCTCGTTATGCCTTACATATCTCAACAATACACAAGACCGTATACATCGAGTAGTCATAATCGATATTCATGGTAGATGATATAGATGAGAATAAAAGGAAGAATAGCACGTCATGTTGTTACATTCATCTTTTGCTAAGAGGCACAAACCAATTGCGTCTTGGCTATAGATTTGATCATCTGATGAAGGCTTGAGCCTTTTTAAAGATTCTTGGTGTTACTTGAAAGCTTCCTATTGAATTTGAAACTGCCACTAACATCAAGATTACCAACGCATTGACAGCAAGGCAATTGTACCCCAAAGAATTTCATTCCTTCAAATAGTTTCATTTAGTATTGTCATCCAGAAGAAACAGCTATAGCTCACTTGTTTTGTTTTCCTTGGGCTTATTTTTTGTATGATGGGCTCATTTTATCCTAGTGCACTATCACTTTGTCGGTCAAATATCATACTACAATAATTATCCTGAATAATTTCACTTTAGCAGCTCTAATTGGGAACAGGAGTTATAAGTCTTTGCTTTGCGTCCGCACATTTACGCGATAGTGATTGTATTAAGATGCGTAGGAGGAATCCCTTGAATAATTTACTGTTCACAATGCCTTCACCATTTTCTTTGAACGAAAATCCAGAGCCTTGACAATTCAGTCAACGGTACCGATCGAGACAACAATAAAAGCACTCGGCCATGCAAATATGCCACTCAACATTGTTACAAATGTCTTTTTCGAGGACGAAAGTGAAGGTGATGCCGTTGATAGTAAAGCCGATGACAATGGTACTGCTGATGCAGTTGAGGCTAAAGTCGTCAATGGCCATACCGAACAAGAGCCTACTACACACATGATGTTGCCTTACCTCCAGCTGCAAAATACAGTGAAATTTGGATACATTTGAGACCTGATTTCTCACGTTAAAAACTGTTTTGGACCTTCAGAATGGCACCAAACAATTGCTTTTGACTTTCGATTACTTACTGACACCCTTGCTCAGTTTTTTGGAGACAAAAAAAATATCATCAAAAATCCATCAAAAAGCATGAGGTACCCCTCATACTTTTCGTCGAAAATTTTAAACACGATGCTGGGTCACATCGACCGCACTGTATCACCGGAAGATGCCACCCAGATTATGGAACCAATTGATTATGATGA
>DF836551.1:29543-41204 GCA_000950595.1 Mucor ambiguus
AACATCCGACATTCAAATGCTGAGGCTCATGGTCTTTGTATCGTTTGTTCTTGTATCGCATCCAAGGCTTCATTTACAGTAACAAAGAGATGCTCGCCTGAATATCCAAGGATCATTGACTACCGCTGGATGCAGAAAGTAGGCTCAATTTTTTGGGCATCATCTATGGAAATCGCCCTTTGGCCATCCTCCAATCTCAACCAGGTTTCATCAGTCATTGCCCCCCCCCCTCTCTCTCTCACTCTCTGTCTTTGATATTTGTGTTAACCTTACAATGACTCGCTACTGCTATCAAGCTACTCTTGGCTGCTTGGAACGTCAAGAGCATCTCTTTTCCATGACTCTATACGTCATGCGGGCCTTCCAATGCCAGACATGCTGGATCGTATACATCTCACATTACGGCATTTCGAGCTCACTTTCTTCAGATGACTGAAGGAAAACACTGGATCATGGCAGAACAGAGATGCCAAGCGACGACTTGCTCGGTCAGATCGCTCATAGCATTGATCCTTACAGCAAACATGAAGCAAATAAGCGTAAATGTACGTCATCAAATCAACAGCCGCCATTTACACACTTCGTTTTTGAGGTTCCTCATCCGTTTCAAAACTTTTTGGAGACACCTTCTTTTCCCTCTTCTCTCTTTCATTCTTTGAACATACCCAACTCCCTCTTTCTTGAGCGACAGAAAAGAAGATATAAGATAGATTAGAAAAATGGCAGGATATAGTTTAGGACCTTACAGTTATTGGAGTGGCCTCATTCTTTCTCTTTTGACGATTGTTGGATTGTATATGCTCTTCACTGGCTCCGGTGAGCAGTTTAATTTTGGCAAATTACTTCAGGAAACCTCCCCCTTTGCTTGGGCCTTGACCGGTATGGGCCTTTGTATTGGTCTTTCCGTCACTGGTGCTGCCTGGTAAGCTCATGAAACACCCAAAACGCGCGACTTTTTACTCAATACATGTAAAAATAAGGGGTATCTTTATTACAGGCTCTGCATTGTTGGGTGGTGCCGTCAAAACACCCCGTATCCAGTCTAGAAATTTGATTTCCATCATTTTCTGTGAAGTTGTCGCCATCTATGGTGTTATCATGGCCATTGTTTACTCTGCTAAATTGACTGATGTCCCTCCCGAAAACCTCTACTCCAACTCCAACTACTTTACGGGTAAGTGCACTTTTGTGTGTGTATGTGTGTGATTCATGTTTCAATACCTACAACATGACAAACATAGGCCATGCTATCTTCTGGGGTGGTTTAACTGTTGGTGTTTGCAATTTGTTGTGTGGTCTTTCCGTCGGTATCACTGGATCAAGTGCTGCTTTAGCAGATGCTCAAAACCCTGAACTGTTTGTCAAGGTGTTGGTGGTTGAGATTTTCGGCTCTGTACTTGGCCTCTTTGGCCTGATCGTTGGTCTATTGACAGTAAGTGGCACACATATAAGTGATTTATGAAGGATGTTGGTTTCTCATGTTGTTTGTATAGACTGGTAAAGCTGCCGATTTCCATTAAATGTATCAAAATCAAATCAAACGTGTCATTTCATTAAACAATAAAATATACATATATATATACATCTATGTACGTTATACTAGTCTACACAATCGAGTCGATGCATTCAAGGAAGAAAAAGAATATGCTCATGTGCATGATAAAAGAAGATAACCAAAGACTTGGTTCCTGGTTGCATTTGGTTATTAGTAGATGTCCACTTTTTGCATGTTTCATCTTGGCAGAGCACGCCTCATTTTCGGATAGGGTAGGTCTGTAAAACCTATGGTCAAGGTATTCAGCTTGTAATGGCGATGCAATTAAGTATTGATCGGGCATCTACAGGTGAATGTTTGCACAAGTCTCAAAAACACAGCTATGCAAATCACTTTTGTCTGAGATTACATTGCGATTCTGAAGATCTTTAGCTGTACAATTTTAACAGATATGACAACTGTATTCGCTGATTTCTAAACATGTCAATGAATTCCATCCATCTGTTTATTATAGTCGTACTTCAGGGAGAGTTCCCATTAACGAACTGACATATGCGAATGCTACTTTTCTGATTTATGCACCTTTAAAGTGGGTTCTCACCAGTGTACAGAGGGTTTCCAATGATCTATACTCATATAAATGAACACAATATCAGCTAAATCTAACATTCAAACATACCTCGACCCAGTAATCATCAGGGTCAGCAATAAAAGCAACGGTGTGAATACCACCCTCAGTTGGCTTTTTGTGAAATTTGACTCCCAAAGTTTCAAGACGCTTGCAAGCCTCTTTGAGATCATCCACAAGTACAGAAGTATGGCCAAATCCTCTGCCTACATCGTCTTTGTTACCATTGTTATAAGAAAAATCAGGCTGATTTTCGGTACCCCAGTTGCTTTATAGAGTATTAGATGAGCCGCTCTCTCGTTTTCTATATTGACTTACTGAAGCAACTCAATGACACCACTATGAGAGAATGCTAATTTGAGCTTTTCTTTCTGACTTTCAGGAACAGCATCCACAAAAGCTAAAAAGTAAAGAGTTGCCTTTGCGTCTGGGAGATCGTGCTTTGTAATATATCTGTTGTTCCCTCTTGGTGAGTGTCTTGTGTCAACTAGACGGTGGATGTGGCAACCAACTTACTTCATACCCAAGATTTCGGTATAAAATTTGACAGATGCTTGTGGATCCTTCACACGAAGCATTGTGTGGTTGAAAGAGTACTTTGATGTGTCAGTGGCCATTGATGTTTCAGTGTAAGCAGATTTGATTGAAAAAGAGAGAGTTTGTTTGTGTCTGGTAACCTCTATATATATACATGATACACTTGCTTCTCCGCGGTTAAATGCTTATTAATTGATGTGAGTGTCCAACAGCGCTTCACACTTTATTTCTTATGTAATAATCTCCTTTATCTCCCTGTTAGTTTTTGATCCCTTAAACACGCCTCCGGAGACCATATTCGTATATTGACAATACTACGTCTTACTTAACAACCCGTTAAATAGTACATAATTGGTGAGCTCTATCTTCCAGCCTCGAGACAAGTAAAGAACAGGATACTGCACGACCATTGTCGACGATGGTTATAGGGCTGATCAGGATGGCCTGAGCTTTGCATGGTGTGTTGGGCCATCAATATATCGCATGTCTATGATGTCTATATACGCACAAACAATGCATCTGATAGAATAGAACAGTCGCTCAGAAATGGGATCACGAAAAGACGAGTTACGCGCTCGTTACACTAAGCAAAGTCTTCATTCCTGCTTTCAAAAACCTGTGCAATTTGCAACTGCGGATTACAACCTCTTTTTTGATTTTATTTTTTCAATCTCTGCTTCACCATGGTGATTTCTGTAAGAATTGTCAATTTGGATCATTACATGGCGGACCCAGGCCCATTGGATCGTTCGTACACACCTTTCAGTGACAAAAGGCTGGTCAAAGTGCCTGTATTACGCATCTTTGGATCCACCAAATTAGGCCAAAAAGTCTGTCTTCACATTCATCAGGTAAGTATTGAGGGGTAGAAAAGAAAAGCAAACGTATTGACTCTTTTTAACTAGGTGTTTCCCTATTTCTTTGTACCATACGATATTCCAGTTAAATATAACACAGATCAGGAAATACAAAAGGACATTTTTCAGTTTGGAAAGGATTTGAATGAAGCCATGGATCTAGCAAGGCCGCAAAAGGAGCCAAATCAACATATAGCCGCCATTGTGTTTGTGAAAGGTGTGCCCTTTTACGGTTATCACATTGGCTATCGAACCTACCTCAAGATCTACATGACCAACCCGTACGAAAAGCACCAAATGCTGGAGATATTGCAGTCAGGAGCGATCCAAAATGGATTCTTTCAGCCGCATGAAGCACACTTGAACTTTGAACTTCAATTCTTGATAGATCATAATCTGTACGGTATGGATTGGATTCATGTTGAGGAGCATAACATATCGCCTAGTCTAAAGATCCAGTTTCGATTGCCCTTGCTGGACGCACCGAAAGCCAATTATCCTATTTCTCAATCTTCAACAATGACGGCGTCCAGTGGCCATAACACCCTGTCTCCTCATTTTATACCACTGCAGCAGCAGCAACAGCAGCAGCAGCAACAAGAAGATGGTCTGTATACAGCGAAAACCATTCCAGTTGTATTTCAGTCAAATGCCGTGCCTAAAAGTAGCTACTGCGAGCTTGAGTTAGATATTACGGGCATGTCCATCCGGAATAGACATGATTTAAAGGAGAGGAGCATACACACAAGTTTGATGCGAGAGAAGCACATACAAGCTGAGGCGCTCCAGCATCCTGAGGAGGAGTCTAGGAAAAAGTTGGTATTATCACTACGAAGCATTTGGGCGGATGAGACGAATCGACGCAAATCCAGGGGCATCACAGATCCAATTCCGCCTGTGGCACAACTGGATGAGCGAGAACCACGAAGCCCATGGACAGCAGAACCAACACTAAGACGACTGTTGGAAAAGATGATGACAGGCCATCCCTTTGACCACGTATCCGAAACACAGCAACCTTCCATTCTCATGCCCAAAGTGATGACTGTATTTGAAGCCATTGAGGCATTGTACCCGACTGAATACTTTGAATACGAAGCGAGTCAGCATGCAGTATCTCAAGCATCATCAGGCCAGCACACGCCTACACGAACAGGAGATTTGAGTCTTGTGGAGTTGCCTTCTTCCACTGCTCATCGTGCTATGAATACGACACCTGTTCAGACATCGCCGCATCGAAACCCAAATAGCAACCTCACTTCTCATTTCAATGTATCTGCCACCCCTTCACGCTATCGAGAATTGAGCGTACAATCACAACTCGACAAATCCATCATTCAAACCTTTATGGAAGATGCCAATTCGTCGTTTCATCAAGAGGATGTCGAAGATTCAGAATCACGTGACCATGAGGAGCAAGAGCAGAAGGAGGAGGAGGAAGATGCCCTTGTACAGCCACAAGACGACGACGATGAATTTGAATTTAGCAATGAAGACAACTTGCGTATCAGCGATATTGCTCGTTGGTTGGAGGAAACAGAAAGAGAAGAAAGCAAGAAAAGGACGCAGAAACACATTACGCAAGTAATAGCATACGATGAGGAGGATGAGGGGCCTGTTGCTTATAAGCCGAGGAAATTGGATATCATGGCCGAAGTGCAAAAGATGGATAGCTTATTAGCAACTGAGCATGTACATAAGCCAAAGAAGAGTATACTGGAGCTTATAGACGAGGACGAAGATGAAGAGGTTGGCCAACAGACGCATCAAGATTGCCAGCAACAAGACGAGGCGCAACAGCAGCAGCAAGACAAAGGTCAGCAGACTGAAGCGAAGCAACAGGAAGAAAGGAGCGCAGATCAAGTCCCATTTCAATTAAGCGATAGTCCACCCGACCCTATGTAAACTACACCGTCAATCACTATATACACAAGGAAACTAACATGTATCTAGGGCTCGCGTAACGAGGAACCGTCTCTTGAAACGCAGAATTAACCAGCTGGATGGTTCTGGAGATACGCAAGATGGTAGCAGCAGGAAGAAGCGGTTGCGATCAGCGGCTGAACGATGGGAAGAAGAGAAGCAATCGCTCAAGAAGATGAGACTAAAGATGGCAACGCAACGATTATTGAGAAAAGATGAACGCACAGCATCACCATCACCACCGCTCAAAATAGAGTGTTCAATGACACACACATCAACTAGTACCAGAAGAGCCAAGAGCATTGATGATATACATCCAAAGGGTATGCAAAGAGTGACTGTAGTGATCCCCTTGTCAAAACGAAAGAAGAAAAAGAACAAGGCTGTAGAGGATTTGGAAGAGTTATTTGCTGAAGCATCTCCATCAAAGCAAATGATAGAAGCGGCTGAAACCGAGGAAACAAAGATACATGTTGAACCAGCTCCCTATCCTGAACTAAAAGTTGTTATCAAACAGTTCCAGCCAACGGATCAGGCACGCGAGAGCAATGGTGAGGATGAGGCGGACAGTAATGTCGATCAAGAAATGCCTGAGACACTACACATCAAGGACGCCAAGAAGCCAGCAGAGCCGACCACGTCTTTTGCACTGGATCAGCCTTTTACCTATTCATCGCTCATTGAACGATTCCCTCAAACACAGACAATTACAAAGGAGTTTACTTATCGAGTTAACCCTCCCAAAATCAATGCGGATGATCTGCCCAAGGAAGGTGTTGTGTACCGAGAGCCATTTTACAGCAATCCAAGCGACATGCCTCGTTTTCCAACAGTGTTTGCCGGTAAAGAGTTCAAGTTACCGACTGTGGGGTATGCTGCGTTGAAAGAATTCCAAAGCGTCTATACTGCATCTATTCCGGAGGAAGCGCATGCCACCATCAAAGCATGGAGTCCCAGCCAGGACCCTCCTTCTTTCAAGCAAGTGCAAGACTGGATGCAGACTGAAGAATACGCCACGTCCAAGCACAGACATCAGCAGCAGCAACAACATGATAGCAAAACCCAGCTGCAACATCCCACCTACAGCAACACATTCAATTTCAAGTTTAGTGCTAGCAAGCCTGTGAACAAAGTGAAGCGTATCCGTGATTACATTGATTACTTTAGCTTGGAGATCCACGTTAATACCAGAGATCATCTGCTGCCTGATCCAGGACTCGATGCTGTGCAACTCATTTTTTGGTGCTTGCAGACAGAAGACTTACGAGTTCCTTCCAACGGGTATCAAGAGGGTTTCTATATTGGCGTGATTGCCATGAAGGGCTTTGACATCTCTCGAATGGGTATCTGCCATTCGCGACTTGTAGTAGACTATGCTGATACTGAGGAGCAGCTGTTTAGCCTGCTGATTGAAAAGATCAGATACTATGACCCTGACATGTTGGTAGGATATGAGGTGCAAAATGCGTCTTGGGGCTATCTGGTTGAACGAGGAGCGCAGTTGGGCTATCATCTCTTGGACGAACTTTCTCGTATCATGACAACCACGGACGCGATCAAGCGAGATCAGTGGGGCTATCAAAAGACTTCTGTGTACAGAGTGACAGGGAGACACATACTCAACGTATGGCGCATGATGAAGAGTGAATTAACTTTGACGAGCTACACATTTGAAAATATCGCATATAATCTGTTGCATGATCGCGTGCCGCACTATTCGTATGCTACACTAACGAGCTGGTACACTAAAGGCCCTGCTGTTCTCAAGTACCGCTTGTTCAAGTATTACATGAAACGCGTACAGCTGAATCTAGACATGCTGGATGCCTCACAAGTGGTGAGCCGCATATGCGAATCTGCTCGCGTCTACGGTATTGATTTCTACGCTGTCATTGCAAGAGGTTCACAATATAATGTGGAGTCCATCATGTTTCGTATAGCTAAACCTGAGAATTTCGTGCTGATCACACCCAGTCGCTCACAGGTGTCCTCCCAGCGATCATTAGAGGTTTTACCGTTGATCATGGAACCCATCACTCAGTTTTACAGTAGTCCTATGGTAGTCTTGGATTTTCAGAGCTTGTATCCATCCATCGTGATTGCGTACAACTATTGGTAAGTTTTGCTTATGCTCTCGAGTCAAGATGTGGACTGAACTATTGTGTTGTCTTTTCTGCCTAGTTACTCTACATGTCTGGGAAGAATACGTAAACCGAATGAACCCTCCAGATTTGGTGTATTGCCTTCATTTGAACCCGATGACGGTCTTTTAGATGCACTGAAAGACTACATCAACGGTAAGCGTGTGCTGACAAGTATAACGCAGAGAACCTGAAGCTTACAACTCCCATTAGTATCTCCAAATGGCATCATGTTTGTTAAACCTGAAATTCGAAAGAGTTTGCTAGCCAAAATGTTGTCTGAACTACTGGACACAAGAGTCATGATTAAACGAGCTATGAAGGATTACAAGAAAGACCCAGTAAGTTGTAAAACTACAAAAATGGAGGGGCAACCATGTAACATGTATTTTGACTAGGGCCTTCTTCGCATGCTGGACGCCAAACAGTTGACATTGAAGCTTCTTGCCAACGTGACCTATGGATATACATCTGCCTCATTTTCTGGTAGAATGCCTTCAGTCGAGATAGCGGATAGTATTGTAGCCACCGGAAGAGAGACTTTGGAAAGAGTAAGTCCTTCAATCCTTAAGGTTGACATGTATACTTACACTGCCAGTAGTCTATCAGGCTAATTAACGAAACAGAGAAATGGGGAGCACGAGTCGTCTATGGCGATACAGACAGTATGTTCATCTACTTTCCAGGCAAAACCAAAGACGAGGCATTTACGCTGGGAAACGAAATTGCCGAGACCATTACCAAACTGAACCCTGCTCCTGTCAAGCTCAAGTTTGAAAAAGTGTATCATCCAGCTGTGTTGCTAGCAAAGAAGCGATATGCCGGTTTCAAGTATGAAAATCCTAGTGATACAGAACCTGTGTTTGAGGCAAAAGGCATTGAAACTGTAAGAAGAGATGGAACACTTGCCACTCAAAAAATACTAGAATCTTGCCTCAAGTAAGTTAACATGGATGAGCAGTAGATTTTGTCACGCTCACATGCCACGTATAGAATACTATTTCGCACACAAGACATGTCCGAGCTAAAGGCCTTTTTATACAACCAATGGACCAAGATATTATCAAATCGAGTGCTGCTTCAAGATTTTATCATCTCCAAGGAAGTCAGAATGGGAACGTATTCCAGTCGAGGTGGCCCCAACGGTGCATTAATTGCTCAGGCACAAATGGACACGGATGCAAGAGCTGAGCCTCAGTATGGAGAACGAGTTCCGTACGTTGTTGTTTACCGTGGCCCAAATGCAAAGCTCAAAGACAAGGTGGTTTCACCTGAAGTATTGCTGAATGATAGGTAAGGATGATCTTGTATGATGTGGAAGTATGTCTGCGTGTGTATGTGCTGACGCCTTGTGTTTTGCAGTTCCTTGAGACTAGATACTGAGTACTATATCAGAAAGCAAATCATCCCTCCCTTGAGCCGAGTATTTAACCTGATGGGTGTTGGTAAGTTGAACTACCGAGTAATATCCTCCTAGAATTAACATGAAACCCCATAGACATTCTCTCATGGTATGAGTCGATGCCTCGTTCACAGAAGATAGCAGCCATGAATCTAGCGTTAAGCATTGAGAATCAAGCTCGAAACCCCACGAGAATTTACCAGTATTATTCGAGCTCTCATTGCATTGTATGTAGAAAAATAGCCGATCAAGGTAAGTGCATATCTGTATAGCTTTTCCTGTTCCTGGTATTCACGTCTGTGTGTGTGTACGGTATTAGTTATCTGTACTCAATGCAAGCAAGATGTGAGCAGCACTCTCTTTACATTACTATCAAGGCAACAAATGTCTCAAAACAGGTTCAGAAAGATACTGCAAGCTTGTCAAGACTGTTGCAAGCTATCTCCTTTGGATGCCATGACAGTCGTAGAGCAGGAACAACATTACGTAGATATACCATGCGACTCTTTGGATTGCCCTGTATTCTACGAACGACTCAAAGCAAAAGAAGATGTCAGAGTAACCAGCAGTTACGATACTCTCATTGACACGTTAAATACCCCACAAAATTGACACTTTATATCCCGTTAACAATTCCCCTTCCATTCCCCCACCACCACCACCCTTGCCTCTCTATTTCCTTTTTACTACTGCTTGACTGCATTCTTATAGACATTGAACACGAATAAATCAAACAACAAATACGACGCAATCCATTTTCAATGTCGATGTACCCCGATAACAACACAAATCAATACAATGATATTCTTCTTTCTTAACAATGTCGATCGATACATATATACTACATTCGATTATTTATTGAAAGATCTGGTGGTTGTGCGTATGAAAAGAGTCGATTATAATATAATTTAGTTCTTGGGGGGAACGACGAATTTCTATGAGACAAAAGTATATTCATCAATATCCATTGCATTTCATTAGCAAAACACATTTTGTAAAATACTTACTTGTTCCTTTTGAACACCATTTTCCCACTTGGCAAACTTGAGGTTGTTGGCATCACGACGGAGGGCAACAGCACGAACATCGTCCTTCAAGGAGTTACGGACGGCACGAGCACAGATGTTGGCATATTGAAGGTAACTAAATGATTTACAAAAAAAAAAGAAGGGAAAATGATTAGGAAAGCCATCCAACAACAGGGCCATATAGATTAAACACATACGAGATACCGGCGGCTTTCCAGGCAGACATTTTTTATATTGAAACTGTTAAGTAAAGAAAAAGGTGGAAAAAAAAACAAAATCAAAGCACCTGGATTTTGTTTTTCTGTTTATTACGGGGTTCTATTATGAGAGGACAGGGCTTTTTTTTTTCTTGTGTGTGTGGGTGTATGTGTGGTGGAGCCTTGTTGCGCCTCCCCATGCCTGGGCCACTAAGAATGTAGGATTACATTGGGCCCACAATTGATGACGTTTGATATGTGTAGAGCCAAGTATATGATTGATTTGATCATTTTTATTGTAAAATGGTGAATTAAGATGAAATAGAGGGATAAAAAAAACAAATTTATATAAAATGAGATTTTGTGCTAATTTATACTTCAATTGAATCTTTTTAAATCTTCATCTAATGTTTTATAGATAGCAAATGATTTTTTTTAGGAAACAAAAAAGTTTAAAAAGAGAGCTTTTTTACTCTTCAGAGGGACAGTCTCTGGCCTATAAATTGAATGGCATTAGGTTAATCAAAATCATCCATAAAATCAACATGTATCAACTTACAATGTGACCAGATTGTTGGCACTTGTAACAAGTCTTGGCTTGAGCAGGTTGATCACAATCTCTAGAGATGTGGCCAGAGTTACCACAGTTGTAACACTTTTGACCACCATAACCACCACCGCTACCACCAGTAGGACAATCACGGCTCATATGGCCAGTTTGGCCACAGCTGTAACAAGACTTGGGAGCACCATAGCTACCACGACCGCTGTCATAACCACCACCGTTACCGCCCTCAGGGCAGTTACGAGAGATGTGACCAGACTTACCACAAGCATAACAATCGGGTCCATCGTTGGAAGCCTCAGGACAGTCGCGAGAGATGTGGCCGGTTTGGCTACACTTGTAACACTTCTTTTCAGCACGAGCTTCGGTACTGATATAGGATTTAGCTTGGATATTCCACACAGATCAATAAAATGAAACTTACCAGTCCTTGGACATATGGCCACTTTGTTGACAGTTGTAACTATAAGATGGAAGTCTACATTAATATGATATGTTCAGTTGAAGGGCTACAGTATTTTGACTTACCAGACAGACTCGGATTGAGAGCAATCTCTGGCTTGATGACCAGCTGTTGATATATAAGAAGATCGTTCAGCAACAATGATAAAGACATGCACGTGGTATAATGTAAATAAACTACTCTCTCCTTCTGCTCTTCATCTTTATTATATTGACAATGCAATAAATAATCAAACAAAAAAAAGAGCAAGACAGTAGTAATCATATTAGAGTATCAGAAAAGGGGGCGAGAGAGAGAATGAACGAGGTAGGAGAGAGAGGCGTCGTCGATTGACCATGTGCCAAAAGAAAGCGCGCGTTGATGCGTTAATGCGATCAGTCTCTTCCACCTTATTCAGGCTACACACCCATTCCTTTGCAAAAATA
>DF836550.1:10167-20452 GCA_000950595.1 Mucor ambiguus
ACAAGGATAGCTTCTGTTGCTCCAAGACTCATAATCCTAATAACCGGCATTACATCAATTAACTTTTATTATTGATTGCTATTATTTGCTTGAAAATATACTTTTTCTGCCATTGCAAGAACTGCAGATTAATCTTAATAGACATGGTTCATGTACACTGTGTGATATAACAGATTAAAATCTAAAAACACGGGAGTCCGTTACTAATCATTATATCAATATAACCTTATTTCTGGTAGGATCACTAGGTGTTACTAGGTTATAAATACATTGTATATCATGATGGCACTTTATAATGTGCATGTTCTAAAACTGAAGCTCGCATCAGCTTTCCAACAAATCAGCTCGAAACCAACATCAGTACCTAAGTCGGCTGAGACATTTGCTTTTTCTCGAAGCTACTTCGTACATTGAAGGGATAAAAAGGAACCCATCTTATTCTCTAACCTCCTAAAAGACTGTTAGCAATGAGCCTTCAATTGACGTCGAAAATGTCCCTCTTTCCTTGGATAGGTGGTCCGTGATGAGTAGTATCATTTGATTTACAAGTATCCTTGACATACACCCGCTATCACCCCAATGATGACAGCCTTCATCACACATTATAACTCCATTTTAATTCACATTTGACCGTATGTAAGCATCTATTGTAAACTTGACCCTTACATTTACATTTCAAATGAAGAGATGAATCTAAAATAAATAATCGATATTGAATAAACTTGAAGCTCATGTAACATTTGGCTGTTCAACTGATGTGTTGATACTCTATAACAGAAATAACACGATCGTAAAACCGCAGATACTGTCAGAAGCAAAGTTCCAGTGGGACTCATCGCCTTTTGTCCTATATATTATTACTTGAACATTCTCAATTAGTCTGCTTGATAGGAAAAAGAAGAAAAAAACTTCTCAATGTGGTGCTTTCCATAAATCAGAAGATGAGGACTCTGGCCTTTCCGACACGTGCATTATGAGAAGGGAGCCACCAGGTTGAATAGCAGCAAACTACATTGTATGGATCAGGCCAAGTCTAAAAATTTTACAAATGGAATCATGTAAAAAATTTCGTCTATAGTTTTAAGCGAAAGATTTGCTAAATCACTAGCAGAGGCATAGGTTATATGACATGGTGTTGACTAGATGAGATCTTTGATACTATCCATACAAGTACATCTGATACCTTGAGATCCTGATATATGTAGAGTATTGTGTCATTTCCCCAAATTCATCCCTCTTCCGGGTTTATGTGATGAAGCTCCTCTTTGATTCCCATTTCTCAGTTACATTTACATCAATCGAATACTCTTTTTCTTTCCTAGCACCTATTTTGCTTTTTGAGCGAGTACATTCAATCGACCTTTCATGTAATACATCAGCAGAACCAGTGCAAGATGTCCCACGCTAATTATCTATTCAAGTGCAGGTCCCTCAGGTCGAGCGAGATGGCTATTACATATGTGGAACAAGGTTGTCATCCCGCATAGCATCAGTGAAACGAAAGGGTCGTCATATCGCTTCAACTTGAGACAATGATTATGATGTTGAATGATTTCAGCTGGAAAGGTATGTCTCTGATCGTGTGATAAAAGTACAAGGTCTATATTTTTTTAATAAATAAGAAGTATATGGAATACATAGTAAACTAATTTACAGAATCTTGGATTGCAAAGTATGTATAGTGGTAAAGCTTGATGTATGTAGATGCAAAGATCATATAGACATTCTCTTTTCAGAGAGTAGACATTTTGGTAATCCACGGAGATCAAGATGTACACTTGATCTAATTATTGATAGATATTGTCATCGCATCCATGGTAACGAAGAGCGAGTTTGAATTGATGATTTTTTGAGGATAGTTGCTATGATACGGGAGGAAGAAAGTGTTCTATACAGGGTATGGAATGTGGTTATATCGAGACCCTAATTAGAGTGAGTGGAAATAATCATGTTGGAGACGGTGGATTTGGAGGAGGGCTTGGTCTCGGCGGTGGACGAGGATTGTTCGGCCTTGGTCTTCTACACTCTGCTAGATGCAAGAAAGAGTACGTACCAATGCCAACTATCATTGATGGGTGGTAGCTGATAATTAAGCAATTGACTACTGATAGCTTTTATGTCCAATGATGTGCTGAATCAGTTGTAAATAGGATGTAAGTGTGGATGTTGTTTCGCTGTGTCCTTAAATGCAATCATAATCCGCATAAATTGCTATTGCAAATCTAATGTTCAAATGCTGATTAGATTTATGCAAAGATATATATGGTCAATCATACCTGTTTTTTGACGAAAAATACTGATTTTTTTCAACTCTTTGTATATAAATGTCAAATCTGAGTCAATAAAAAAATAAGGAACCAAATTGGAGTAGAATTAATTTTAAAGAGGGAAAGAAAAGAACAACTCACAACTTACACATCGTTCAAATTTTCTGTACTTAAATACCCAAAAAAAAAAAAATGTTTTCTCAGCAGCACAGACAAGACAAGTGTGACAATAAATCTCATATTCTCCTTCATACAAAAGTTGATGATGGGCACGCATGTCAAACAGAAAGGTAAAATACTTTATGTCATTCATTGATTGTCCTACTCGAGGCAATATAAAACCAAAAAAAATCTGAGCATACATATTGCATTTCCGATTTTACACTATATTTGTAAAAACCCTTTCGAGAACACACTTTTATACTAGTTTACACATATAAAAAAGATATCGTGAAGAAACTTTAAGCAATGATAGCTACAACACCCGAGCATTGAGTTTCTGCTATGCGAACAGCCTCCAGAAAATGTCATACAACATTTTGCAGGCACATCTGCCTTATTTATTCAACCGAAATCCACACAGCAGTAACTGAATATTAGATTTCATTGATTTAAAATACACACACACGTGCTGTCCTTCTCAATAAAAATTACGCATATGGGCCATTGACCATCATCGTATGATCAGCGGATGCTTGATGTTGTACCTTGCCCCACCATGATTTAATGGCGGGACAAGAGAATGCTTATTATCATGCCTTTATTTGTACATTAGGTGGTCATAGCTCGTCCATCTTTGTCACTCCAATACTACTAAACAAACAAAAATCTGGAATTGATTCTGGAAAATACGTTTGCGTACTTTGCTCATCAGTGTAAAACTATTTCATCTCTTGATAACCTGTGTTACTCGAAAGAACAGCTAACTTTCTTTGATACTTTTCAGCCAATTATTTTTCTTTGTGTTTGTGGTTTTGCCATGGAATTGCTCTTGTATGTGTTGTTTGGGGTTCAAATCAGCACACTCTTTCGATAAATCACAATGGAATCAAGGCCTTCTAGTTTCCTTTTAGACGTTGTATACGGAAACACACGATAGATTATAACCATTTAAACCCGGAAGTTGCCTCAATAAACAAAGTAATGTGCAATCACGTTTTGGCGAGCAACCATCTCGTTTTTCAGTTATTTATCGATCGGCAACATTATATTGGATACGATACAAGGTTTCTTCTGATTTAGAGCATCTTCTCACACCGCCAGTTTGGGGTAAATAGATTCTCGATTATCCAGGGCCTGAATTTAAGTAAAGCTTGGGCCATTTGCATTAACGCCTCTGCATTTACTGAGGCATGAAGATGCTTTTCATAATTCTTTAGTGTGAGAAAGTCTGTAGAACTGTAAAGCATTATTCAGGTTACATTTTGTTTACCAAATATCTTCCTTATATTTAGTATGCTGGCAATTTTGAAGGATGGGTATTCCTGATTACTACTACAGCATACAGATTGAGTGTCTTGAGCTTAGCGGAAGACCTTCACAAAACATGCCGTACTTGTAAATGAGTTTGTGGGTTTGAAGGGATATAATATTACTCTTATACAATGTCATTCAGTCACTTTATTATAGGGAGCACGAGATGATTATGATGATTTAAAATATATCATTTTATGATAATAAATCTTCTTGTCTTCACGTAGTACACTTGTGACCAAACTCGCCTTATTGTATATACAGATTCATCGAAATTTGACAGCCAGAGTTTATACTATTATATCCTGTGCTTTGGCATACAAATTGTGCTTCCCCCTATACGCCTATGATGCAAATCGCGATCTTGCTGTATGCAGTGCGTCCTGAACGAATCGATAATCCTCCTGAACCTTATTTCTGAGTCTGACATTTGATGTTCCTTCTTAATGTTGGTTGATATAGCAGAATTATAGCATTGCAACAACGATGCCTTCGTGATTTTATCAAACAACAAGCACCGCTAATTGCTAACATTGCAAGTATACCGCTGTTTATATATTCTCAACATTTACTACACATCTGCTGATTCCTGGCAACACTTGCTCAACAAAATAGCGCGCTTGAAGATGAAGTATAGTCCCTATATCAATCATCAGTCAAAGGTCTCACTCTCCATTGTAATGTTGAAACAATGAAGAACTACTAAGTCTTGAATTTATTGCCATTTATTCTGTCGTTACACATGTGTCCAACTTCACGTTGTAAAAATGTACAGAACAGCATGATATTCCCTAAACAAGATGTATTTGTAGCACGCTTCTCAAGAAATGGAATAGTGAGCTACCCTGAAGAAATCCCATTTACATTTTTAGAAACTCATTCGCCCTTCTCGCTCCGGTATCTTTTAGCGCAAGATATTGAAATACGTTGATTATTACAACTCCAATGTCGAAATGTGGTACAAACATATTTTTAAAGTTGGCAAATGTACATTTAGTGCAATACATGCTTAATAATTGCCCGCGCCTATTAATCTCTTCAACTTTAACAACTTTTCCACGGCAAGTTGTTTTCATATAAGTGAGCCAATTAAGGGGGTTTTAGCACATGATGGGATCTAAAAGGGCTATCAACAAGCATTAACTAGCGTCTTGAATTCACTGTCTATTTCATACTCTTAATTTTACTGCTAAAAAAGCTGACACTCTGCTCCCATCGAAGCCAATGCCTTGGATACAAAGCATTGAATCGCATTTTAAAATGCATACATCGTGATCAGGTGTCAAATTAAAATAACAAGCATTTTTTTTATTAGAAATTAAAACAATTAAATATGTACATTAAAATTAAGATGAAGTGAAGCGCTTTTAAAGTTACTTAAAGGTTGTTCAAATTAGTAGGATGCGTTTGAGAATTGTAGGCGTTCATCTTTTCCTTGCCAGATACTTGAGAAAGAGTGCCTTTGTCTTGCATGTTCTTGCTACCAATAATCTTTCCAATGGTGTTCTATGAATCAAATTAATACCATTTTGAGAGTGAGAGGGTATTGTGTCATGTACCTGAATAGATCCGCGTCTGTGTTCGCTCTTACCAGCAGATAAAGTACTCTTAGTAGGAGCGCTATTATTTGCCTCCTCATTTAGCTTGATAAAATTGATCTCGCCGTTATCAGCTACGTTGGCAGTGCCCACAGGCTTCAGAGAATAGACACCAGGAACACGGGCATAGTTCTGGTTGGTGGGGCCACTGGCAGTGGAATCCTCATTGTTGTTGATGATAAATCCTCCTGGAGCTGGATGCTGTTGAGTTTGATGAGCTGATGCAATAGGAGCAGCATCTGAACCAGAGACAGAAGTGCTATTAGCAGGATTAGAGCCAGCGATATTAGCAGTAGTGGCGGTAATGGGAGCCGACTTGCTCTTGTCATTATTTGTCAATGTTTGCTTCTTGAAAGCTTCAGCAGCAGACAAACGACGGCCGTCCTTATTAGCCTTCTTGTCAGACTTGAGGCTCATACGACGGAAAGCCGACTTGATTCCGTCAGTCAAACTTCCTTTACGCTTGGGATCGGATTGTTTGATTTGGTTTTCGCGATCAAGAGAACGGTCTTTGACCTCATCAGGACGAGAAAAGAGCGCACCACCTGCAGCAGGAGAGGGAACAATATTGTCAGTAATAGCACGCGTACTGCTGAAGCTACCTTTGGAGCGATTGATATTACCAGGGACAGGGACACCAGTAGAGCTAGCAATGATGGGGGCAGCACCAACCGCGCCCTGGACTTGAGGATTCAGACTCTGAGCATGAGCAGGATCAGAGAGTCCAGAGCCAATAGGAGCAGAATCCATAGTGCCAGTTTGACGATGATTGACAGTGACAGGAGCTTCCCTTGTTTGTTCAAGATTACCAGGCAAATTGGAATTAGCAGTGTTTCCAGCAACGAAAGGAGCAGGACCCTGGGAGCCAGTTTGAGGATGCAAACTGTCAGTAGCACGATCCTCAGGCAAAGCAGCAGCACTGTGCATTTGCTGAGGATGAGAGTTGTTGTCCATCAAAGTATTGCTAAGGGGCTGCTGATCAATGGCCTGACCCAGAGGCAGTTTATCATGATGCAAAGTTGAATCAACACGAGTGGAAGCGGTGTTGTGCATTTGTTGAGGGTAAGCATTATTATCAATAGGAGCCTCACTCGAAGGTTTTTGATCGACAGAATGGTTCAAGGGCAATTTGTCAGCGTGCAAGGCAGTGTCATTGCTGCTATTACCGAGTGAGTCTTGGTCATGCTTGCCTTCTCCGTGATGTTTGGCCCCCAGAATTCCACCAACAGCAGCTGCAATACCTCCAGTAGCGAGAAGACTGTCGTGTTTGTGGGAAGACCCTTGCTTTGGAGTTTCGATATAGTGAGGTGTACTATTGGCAGGTGTCAAATTGCGTGGCGTAGTACGATAGACATCGCTGATGTCGTTTGTCTTGTAATTGGTAGTAGGATTACCGGGCGATATCAAGTTTTGAGTAGCTCCCTCAGCGTTGGTACGGTAGACATCTCTTATATCATTCTCACAGACGGCAGTCGTAGGCGTGGGGTTTCTCTCCGAAACCTGATCCGAATGGGCACCTTGAGCATTGGTACGATAGACATCATCAAGGTTGTTACGATCGTCATCAAAAACAGGGTTATCTCTTGTAATTTGATTGGAATGCGCATCTTGAGCATTCGTTTGATAGACGGCATTGATGTCGTTGGACTCAGGTGTAGCAATACGGTTCGTGCGACCCAAATTGGAGCTATCTTCGGAGCCAGCAGATGCCTTGGATTGAACGCTACCTTTATGGTGAAGACCCAAAAGGCCACCAAGAGCAGCAGCAATTCCACCACCAGCGGCAACATCTTTAGCAGTGTTGCTATTAGAAGAGTCTTGGACAGAATCTTTCGGCGTTTGCTTGTACTGAGGAGTCAGATTCTCGGGAGTGCTATCACGAGGGGTCGTGCTGTAGACGTCCTTGATATTGTTCCTTTGGTATTCAACCGTGGGATTACCAGCAGTAACCATATTGGCAGCTGTACCTTGGGCATTGCCACGATAAACGTCGCCAACATTGTTGACTGCATTTGCAGTAGTAGGGTTTGGATTATCAGGTACAACCATGTTGTTGTCAACAGCCTGAGCATCGTTTCGATAGACATCGTTGATATTGTTCTCCTTGTACTGTACTTCGGGATTCTCAGGTGTAATCATGTTGGCGGTTGTACCTTGAGCGTTGTTGCGATAGACATCTGCAATGCTGTTCGACTGAGCCCTGTCCACCGAGTAAGCAGTCTGTTTGTCAGCCGGGTTGTTGATTGGGGATGTAGAAGCAGCAGCAGTAGCAGTGGCAGGTCCAGCAGCAGCAATATTGATCTTAGGTACTTGTCCTTCATTCAAAGTGGACTCGCCCAAATCAGTTCTCTTGATGGGTTGACTCAACTCAGAGGCAGGGATAGCATGAGAGCCAGTAGTGGCGCTGGTGCTGTCATGTATACCATGAAGACCAGAATCAGTAGACGACTTTCTGGCTTGCTCCTTGTCCAAAATATAACCATCACCCATCTTTTCAGTGCTAGTCAAGCCCTCGTTTTGACTACCATCCTTAGAGTTATCAAGAGAATGACGACGAATGGCCTCAGCATCAATAGGTTCGCGATTAAAGGCAGCAATGCCAGCTCCAGTACCAATAGCAGCAGTAGCAGCAGCAGCAGCACCTAAATGGCGATGAGATTCAGTTTGATCAGATCCAGCAGTGATAGCATCGGAGTCAATACCCTTGGAATCATACAGACCACCAGAGTTTGAGCTACCAAAGTCTTGTGCGTTAGCAGGATGCGTGTTGATAGAGTCGGAGCGAGTCAAATCATTGCTAGTGATAGCAGAAGACTTGATTGCGTCTCTGGCATCAGAAGAGCCACTGGATTGCTTCTTGTCACAGAAGAAGCTAGGATTTTGACCGTGGATAGAAGGCTCACGCACCTGTTCACAATGAGTGTTCAAATCCTCGTGCTTTTCGTCGCAAATGTTGTCTTTTGTGTAAAAGCAAGGAGTTTGGCCATGGATAGAGGGCTCATGAGTGCAATTAGTAGCGTCCTTCTTGATAGCGTCCTTCATGATAGGTTCCTTCTTGCCAGAGTCCTTTTGGAGAATGTAGCCAGAATTTTGGGCGTCGGGCCAAGCACTGGGCATCTTGGAAGTTGCTTCATCATTGGCGCTGGTTTGCTGATGGCCGGTACCCAAGATAGCAGCAGCAGCACCAGAAGCGGCAGCGGCTACGCCCGTTACAGCAGCAGAGGCTATACCAGTCAAACTGCTCTTTCTGGCAGTAGCATCGCTTTCTTGCTTCGACTCATCCACTGAACTCAGTTTATCAGAAGGCAATGCGGAGACTTTGTTGTCGACAGGTAACATATTTCCGGTAATGGGTACATTGGCGCCGGCTGTCGCTGCCGTGGCAGACTCGGGAGCATGAGCGCCTCCTAAACCAGAGATGGGAACGCCACGTTGATGAGCAGATCCACGTCTCTCATTGTTCAAAGAATCACGTCTTCCAGAAGATTGAGCAGAGCCTCTTCTGTGATCACCAGCAGATGGCAGAGTGGAGATGGAGCCTCGATGAAGTCCTGCTTGATCCAAAGTCGAGCGAGAAGTAGCATGAAGTTCAGTTGTGTTTGAATCACCAAAGAAGCTGATATCTTCATCATGGGTTAATTCAGGATTGGAGGCATAACCAGGAGGAGACGTAGTTTTTTTACTATTGGCAGTCGTGGGGTCTTTGCGGGCCACCATATCGTCAGAGCCATGCATAAAATCAGAGGTTTGGTTTGTCTTGTTCTCGGGATGGATAAGATAGCCGCCAAAATCACTAGGCAAAACGTTTGTTGGTTCACGCTGGGGTTCAGCATTGGAAGATGTTTGACCGGTGTAAGCAGAATCTTGCTCGTGATTCTGATTGCTGCTCATAGCAGACAAACTGCGAAATATGTGTATATTAGACATGTGCCAAGCAGCGTGTTCTCAATGCGATACTATACCCGTTGTTTGTGTCGTTTGATGCTATATCTTGATCGCCTGTTTGGCGTGTATTATTAAAGGGATTCCATTTCACCATTTTTAGAATAATGAAGAAGAAAAAAGAGTAGTGAAATCCATTAAACTAAATATCAATAAATTTATGATGAAATTGCGAGTATTTTTGAAACCTAAATCAAAAGGTAAGCATGGGTGTTACAGATCGAATTGGTCCTGTTTCAACAATGACAGCATGAATGACACTCTTACCAGAGCATCCGATCTCTAATAATAAACTCAAGCAGATACTATGCATGCCCTACAAACGTGGCTTATATAGACATGCTACTCAAGCATATACGCTTTTTGCATTTTATGTTTTTTCATGTAGATCATGGCTATTCATCTTGTATCAATACCTTTTTTGATCATGATATGAACTCATGATGACAAAATTTGATTTTATTTATGCGAAACTTGATCGTATTGGACGAATCATGAAAGAGCGATTTACATTCATGCAAATCGTAAGATCATTGAGCGTCAGTGAAGATTTAGATGAGCATATTTATCACTAAGTGCAATAAGGCATTCGTATAAGCGAGTTTGTTTATGCATCTTGCAGCTCGTTGATAGTGCACGGACATAGTGAAATATCAAAGTCAATCAAACCAGATCAAGGAATTGTTACTGCGATTACAGAGTTGTGATGGACAGAATGACGACAGTTTCTTGAGGTATCTCTGGGAGCAACTCCCAGATAGTTGATTCAATTTTATAGAATTGGCAACATTGAAGGCATATTTATACAAATGCTTTATTCGGGTTGGGGGCACGGGTACAAGTTTTCATTGTCGCTATGCATCGCTGTTACAGAACTCGATGTGTGCAGCCATAAGGTAGATTAGATAGTTTACATTAAGCTTCTATACATCTTTTTAATGATATTCATAGTCCATGAGAAGAATAGTGACAGAGCGAGTGCATGTGTGTGTGTGGGGGGGGGGT
>DF836550.1:40126-51012 GCA_000950595.1 Mucor ambiguus
CTCCTTCCGTTTACTAATCAATATTATAACACCTTATTATATACAAATTATTATCGCTTGATCAACTATTACTTCTCGTCGTAGCTAAAGATTCAATAATAATACATCGAGTTCTGTATATTCAATATCGATCATGAAGAATCTGATGATCAGCTCAGCTAAGATGGTGTCACATACATTACGTTATGAGCACAGACTACTTCCATGAACATCTATTACATATATAGCTCAGTATCGACGACAACTGAGTGACAATTGTAAATCATGATCCGAACGTTCCTGAGTTCCTAAGCTCAAGCAACATGCTAAGGACTCAACATAATTGGCTGATAGCAGCATAATCAAGCTTTGCTGTATCCGAGATGTACAGAAGATTCCTATAATTGATTTTATTTATGATTAGTGCATCTCTTTTAGCTTCAAAGCTGAACGCTTTTACTAACAGGAGTAGCCACGAGAAGATAATAGAGATGTTTCTACGCCCAAAAAGAGTTATATCTATTCCCCAGACCGATAGCCTTACGGCTAGAGAAAGAAGAGCCAGTAGAGGAAAAGCGGAACATATAGGTCTCAGACAATGGTAAATTGCCCTACTACGGCTAGAGAGACAAACACAACGTTGAAACAAGCATAAGCGGTAGATCTAGGTCTCGGGAATCTATAAAGAAAGAACGAGAATAGACGCCTTCTTTTTAACGTCGTAATAATTATCCTGTCAACTTCACTTTGACAGCCTAATTCGGAACCAGATGTTGTATCAAAATGCTTTGGCTAAACATGATGGATTATGAGCTATTCAAAGGACCCCCTCATAAGACCCACAGCAGTGTGAGACGCCTTCAAGTAGGTTGGTTTCCACCGAAGCGAAGCGTAGGTTAGGAAACCATCCGCAATTGTCATATAAACATTACGGAATGGCAAAGCTGAAAGGCATTTAGATAAACCCAGGTTGCGAAGTGAGGAAAGGCTCGTTAGTAATAAAAATTCGCAACGAGAGCTTGTTACCAACCAACATTTAGTACGTCAAGCCAACGGAAATTGTTCCGATCTCACATTCAAGTACCTTTCTTCGTAGTTGAGCTGTGTAGAGATTGGTTTGGTTGACCATGGAGCAAATGGGACAAGAATTGAAATTGAAAAGTCCTAAAATGATGCGCAGCTTTTGCAAGCAGATAACTGACTAATACAAGATCAAAGCAAATAAGATCAAAATTGTGTCATTCATTATCAATGGTAAGCCAAAAACAAACCTATCAGGAAGTTAATTTTATGAGATCGTTACCAGATTATACTAACTTTGCAATAGGCTCTTTCATCATAGCCCAATCCATGACATTTATCAAAGGTTCCGTTGGTATCTTGTTTTCCTCTCCTCTGCATGAGCTGATCCATTATTATCAACCCGTACTTATAATCATTACACCCATTTTTATTGTTGTTCCTCATGTTATTGCCCTTATAGGTATTATATTTTATTTCTTGGCAAACGGTGTGATGTATTTACATTTGTAACCGGATGTGGCAAGGACAATCTTACGGATCATGATGACATTTATAATCTTGCACAACATGATTATCCAGTTCTCAAAAGAGCATGAAAACTACAAGGAGATCGCGTTTCTAACCCAAAAAAGGAAACGTTTATAATTCAACGTCGGGAATTACAGATGAATCTGCTTTTCGTAGAGCATCTTTTATATTGTAAGCTGTCATTGCCATCTTGATGTTATCCTCTATACCAAACACATCAATAATGCAAGCCCGTAACAGGTCTCTGTCCAAATTTACCATATCCGTTGAGGTTATCTGGAGGTAGACACTTTAAGTATTGAAGAAACAGACGCTCTCCTCTGATCATGTCTAACTGTGCTCTGTACAGCTGAAATTTATCGATTCTGGCTTGGGTAGCCTTGACCTTGTTTTTTATCATCATGGATGTTTTCACAGGCTGTCTCCACCCTCGCACTCTTTTGAATTGAAATCCCATAGCATGTTGTGTTGCAATCGCTACTTGATACGGCTTTCGTTCCACTATTTTGTTTGATTGCTTGTGCAGTGCTTTCGGTAATGGCGTTGGTAATGGCTGTGAATTGTCAATACACGTCTGCATAATCATATCTAATCAAGGAAGACTACCTTTGGAAGTTTCTATAGTCAAGGTAATTAGTTCAAGAACACGAATAGACGTTAAAGGCTTACCACATATTTCTGAATGTATGCATTTACTTTTGACACAATTTCCTGATCTCCATTGTTTCCTTTATCGAGATAACCCAAGGTCTGCATGATAGTGGTGAGATCGTTTATACAAATACAGGTGCAAATAGATCTACCTGCTCTGCTTCTGTTAGCAATGCCAGTGTCTTTCCTCTCGATTTCATATGCTTATTTGACTTGAATTGTTGACGTATAGCATCTCCTAAATGATCATAGTTTTTGCTTGATCTCAGCAATGATTTATACAATTCTAGCGTCTGAAATAGTGCATTTACGGAATCGTGAGCTTATCAAGCAGGTTTTCTTCTCGTTATACTGTTTACTTTTAACCGTGTTTCTTGTACGAGATGTTTGTACATTTTTTGAATAAAGTACAGAAAAACCTCTAGAACTGCAAACTAGGGAAATGAATCTTTCTCGCTCCGTGACATCATTTGCATTCATTAATGGCGGGATTGCAAACAGCTAATCTTGTCCTATGGAAAGAGCTTCGCTTGCTTGGCTTCTCTTTTTCTTTTTCTCTATTGTACGCAAATACAAGTTGGAAAGTAGAAAATGTCGATGGCTGTAAGGTCAAACATAAACAGGATTATAAGCAATGTAACTGACTTGAATAACTACATTGTAGAGTCTCTTTGGGTTATCTACACCGGTAGATATTGAAGTTATCTTTTCAAATGAAGAGCAGAGAAAGCATATGGAAGTCAAGGTCGAGAAAGATAAAAAGGAAAACTACCCCGTCTTTCTAGATGGAGAAACTGTAGCTGGAAAGGTAGGCATGATTTGCTTGTCAGATGAGTAGATTATTAACTTGCTCATGTAGGTCAACATAAGCTTAAAGGATGGAAAAAAGCTGGAGCATAACGGCATCAAAGTTGAATTTATTGGCAGCATAGGTAGGTTTGGGCTTATGTAGAAGGGATAAGCGTCGATATTTATCGAATATGCTATCTAGAGCTCTTTTATGACAAGGGAAAATCACACGAGTTTTTGACTTTATCTCAGGAACTCGCTGCTCCAGGCGAGTTGCGTCAAAATGCAGCTTTTGAGTTCGAGTTCAAAAATGTTGAGAAGCAGTACGAATGTTATAACGGTATTAATGTAAAGCTGAGGTAAGTTGCTCTCTGGGCATTATTGGTATCCACAACTCATTCCCAAGGTGTATGTGCTCAACTCAGATACTTTGTCCGTGTTACGGTCGCTCGTCGCTTGGCAGACATAATCCGTGAAAGAGACATGTGGGTAAACTCTTACAGAATGCCTGTCGAAGTGAACAATTCGATCAAAATGGAGGTCGGCATTGAAGATTGTCTTCATATCGAATTTGAATACAACAAATCAAAGTAAGTTAATCTTTTTGCTCTACTACTCGATGGAATGCTTACCTTCTTACATGCCATTGCTACACTGTAGATACCATTTAAAGGATGTAATTGTTGGAAAAATCTACTTCTTGCTGGTTCGTATCAAAATCAAAACAATGGAGCTCTCGATTATCAGACGTGAAACAACTGGTGCTTGTAAGTTTAATGCAACATCTTGTACGAGGAGTTGACCAACATTAATGCTATTCATGCTAGTGCCTAATGTATATAACGAAAGCGAGACGATCACTAAGTTTGAGATTATGGATGGAGCACCTGTTCGAGGTTTGTGCTATATAGGCGCTGTGTTGGTACGGTTTTTGTAGACTAAACTAATGGCTGTGTTGCATTTGTTTCTTAGGCGAAACTATCCCAATTCGTCTGTTCCTCGGTGGTTTTGAATTGACACCTACATTTAGAGGTTTGCAAATACTGAAAGTGATTTATGCTTATATACTAATCTCAGTCGATTAGACGTCAACAAGAAATTTTCTACAAGATATTACCTGAATTTAGTCTTGATTGATGAAGAAAACCGCCGCTACTTTAAGCAGCAAGAAATTACTCTGTTTAGACGAAAGGGTAAATAATGTGGATCAACTGGCCAAGATCAATAGATGATATTAATAGTACTGTATTTTAGTTGATGATGGTTACCCTCCTGATGATGAAGAGTAAATTAGAGAGAGACCAAACTAGGAGCATATAACCAACGCTTCAGAATCAAAGTAATCGGGAGAGAAGTTGCATATTGTTTCTCTTTCCCATTTGATCACATGTAACAATAATAATATGATAAAACCTTTTTCTACTTACTGTATTCAAATTTATGCGTCTTTTTCATGACATACTTTTGCTCTTCAGCTCTTTTATATCATTATTATAAGCTCTGCTACAATATTATTGATATATTTCTTTTCACTTCTCGATTCTATTTATTAGCTTCACTATATAAAGCATTTAAAAAGAGATAAAAATAGATATGCGTTTTGCTGCTCGGCCAACTCTTAATTGAAGAGCTACCTTTTGCAAGACGTCAGGCTGTTTAATACAGCCATTCATCAATATTGGGCAAACGAAGCGTGCGACGCTCAACTTTACCAGTGGAAGTTCTCGGCAATTTCTTTACCACAAAAACGCCACCTCGAAGTTGCTTATGATCTGGAAGCTTTTCTTTGACTAGATCAATGATCTCTTTCTTTATCTCGCCATGGTCTCTACTATTTTCTGATAGCAAAACAAAAGCTCTTGGAACCCAGCTTGTTTCTTCTTCGGAATAGATGCCAATAGCAGCACAATCTGTGACCAAAGGATGAAGCATCTGCAAAGAACATGTCAATTCACAGCCCAAGATGTTTCTACTATGTTCTATACATACCAAAACATTTTCGATATCTTGAGGCGGAATCTGTATGGAATAAACGGCAAAGTCAGTTCAATTGCTTAAATTAGACATAAATTTGCTTCTTTCAAAGAATTGATTACTACAAATATGTGCTTACATGATGATATCTGTATTTGATAATATCCTTAATACGATCAATGAATGTCACTTGGCCATCTTGACTGATCTGGAAAAGGTCGCCGGTGTGCAAAAATCCATCCTCATCAAAGGCTTGTGCGTTGAATTCTGGAATGTTGTAATATCCCTATTTGGCATCTATTAGTTCATTTGATTTCCTGAAAGAAAAGATATTGATACTAACTGGAGTCAAAGTGGGGCCTTTAACGCACAACTCTCCTGTTTGGTTGTATCCCAATACTAGTATAGGCAAATAAGTATAAAAGCTATGCTTTCAAATCGTTTAGCCACCTGTAGACACTACTTACGCTTGCCATTTTCATCAATAATCTTGGCAGAAAAGCCTGCTGATAGCGTACCGAGCTCACCTAGGAATAAACATCAAATTTAGCTGCATGTACACTACATCACATGAAAAATTACCTTTAAGAGTTCCAACAACACTCGACTCGAGCAAATTTAAACATTCTGTCATGCCATACGCTGAAACAATGGCTGCATTGAGACGTTCGTGGAAAGTCATGCATACAGCTTTATCAATGCAAGAGCCTCCAACGATTGCTAATTGGAAGGAAGAGAGATCATACTTATCGAGAAGAGGTTCTTTGGCCATTGCAGCGGCAATCCAGGGTTGAGTAGCCATAACGTGGATCTTGCAGTCCTGAATAGCTAACAGCATCTTTTCAAAAGAGTATTTCTTAAGAATATAGGTAGTGCAACCATGAAACAAATTCATGTGTATAGTGATTAAAAGGGCACTGACATGATGGAAATCTGTGTGAGTTAGCATATTGACCTTATCAAAGTTCCAGTCCTCCTTCAAGAGGAGGGCACTAGCCAGGGAGTTGTGCCTGGAGAATGGGTGAGTATATGGAAATGAGCACATTATTGTCTTAAACCTTACGTTAATGTCACTGCTTTCTTTTTTCCAGTGGTACCTGAAGTAAAACACAAGTAACATGGAGCTGTTGCGAGCTCTTCAGGAGTCCATGAAGCGGGAACAGCTTTCTCATTGTGATCCAAGAAGGTCTTGTTGAATGACAGGCATCCTTGCACATCCTCATCCCCAAACACAAAGATGTTACTCGAGGGTACACCAACAATGTTGGCTGCTTTCAAGACATTATCAATGGTATCAACACTAGCAATAATTATCTTGACCGCGACAGTACTCAGGCAGACCGCAGCCGACTCGACATCAGCACTAGCATCAATGGTAGTTGCAACACCACCTGTGATGGAAGCTCATGTCAGCATATAGGACTAACAAGAATTGTAATGCGATTTACCAATAATCACGGGAGAATGAATAGCAGCAGCGTAAGTCAGCTATCGTTTCGCATTTGCATTAGCCAACATTACATGTTCTCTTTGATCAGTGAAAACTTACATTGTTGCCAGCATAGAAGGCAATTACGTCTCCTTTTTTGAAGTCGGGAAATCTACGTTGGAGACCAGCAGCAAATTTATATGCAATGTCTTTTACTTGACCAAAGGTCATCAGCTGGGAACGATCTTCTGCATCGATATAGCAAGGTTGATCTGGCCTAAACTTTTCGTTATTTTCAAACAATAGGTCTGACAGGGTAATTTGAGGAAAATCTCTTGCAGGTAGGCTAGATTTGAAAATCATTTGTATATTTGTATTAATTGAAAAGAGAAGAATACTACAACAAACATCTCATTTCTCTTATAATGAATGCTTTAAATTGCTGTGCGTACAAAGCACACTTTTGTATCACAGCATTTCACTGACAATCAATAACTGTAGCTTGTACCCATCTGTGCGCGGATTGTATCCGAGATCACCTCAATTGTAGCCGTAACTAGTTGGTGAAAATACTTCTGTATCTAATGAGCAGTGTGGTTGGCATGGAAGGTTCCGTATGTTTGTACAAAGTATCAATCATTTCGCACCAAGTCAATATGACAGTGAGTTGAAGTTTTTGATGTGCCAAAAATGGCAATACATCACGTTTTTTTGACTTCAAGGTGGGCCATTGCTTAACTGTACATTTGCCTATATCTGCGTTGTGAATAGATACTTGCTGGCTGCTCGATTTGCTCGAGCACATGGTTAAAAATACGCCAAAAATGTGAGGTATGCCATCGTCGTTCTACACCCTATTCATTTTTTATTTATTTACTACCATGAAAAAAAAAAATGGCACAAGGAATCAAACGATGCATCCATTGCTTGATTGCCGGAATTCTTCCTGCTTTAGATCTTTACCTTGCGGTTTAGAGACGTTTCCAATCGTTCAATCTCTCTCCAAAGCTGAAAATGTTTTCCCGAATCAAGCTCAGGGTTGAAGGATGAATAGTTTCACCGAAATGTTCCATCAACTTGGTCCTCCCCAGTTGGTGCACTTGAAAGACGACTGATTTAACGGATCATAATCTGATATCGCAATAGAAAGTGGCATATGGTAGTTTAATCTATCTAGAAGACCATGCTAAAAGTAATCCCTGAATACTTGTACCAATTTTTCCGCGTACAGTGAATTTCATTACATATAGAGGGTAGATACTAATACTCTTCTAATGCGCATCGTATGTACTACGTCCACTGTGAAAGGACTTTTCATTTTTACATTGTTTTACCGAGATTTACACAAGATATAGCTTGATAAGATTTCTTGATTCAATAGATTCCTTACATTAAAATGAAACGATGCAGACTAACGGACTAAACACGGCTGGTGTATGCGATTTATAATGATAAGTTATCAAGTGTCTTAATAATAGATTAACCTGAATCCATTTTACCACTTTAAAGAGCAGGATGGAACTCTTTAAAGGGTAAATGAAAGTAGAGGGAAAGGGACATATGGTATTTCCAGCAGCTGAGCTTTATTCACGTTACACTATAGAGCGAATAGAACACTCTTTGATTCTGACAGCTTGCCAACTGGATATTCTGTAAAATAGATCGACTGATCTACTTCTATTTTCTGTCAACGTATAGTATCTTTGCGATAGCCATGAAGCGATTTTCTATGGAGTTACCTTTTTTCCTTCACATTCGGTTAATCAAGTGTATGTTTCAAATTACTTATAATGGAACCAGTGAGGAGCTTACTAAATACAGCTAAAGATGTGGTGCTCGAGCTTCGGAGATCCTTCTTCTGGGGCCATATAAATCATATAAAAAAAGGTAGAATTTGCCAACCACATTAACTATTTAACTCTCTTCTGCCTTTTAGCATACATCTTCATATACATTTGCTACATCATGGTCTACGTATCAAAGTATCCGACCAAGCACATCCCTAAAGCCACAAGTATCTTCAACGTCTTGTTTCACAACAATAATCAAGTCCCCAAAGACAAGCTTATTTATGTGGACATCGAGGATGCAAGCAAGAGTTTGACATTTGCTCAAGTCGAAACTCAAATCCTCAAGGCTACTGCTGGTCTCATCCGCGAATTTGATCTAAAGAAGGGTGATGTTGTAGCCATCTGCTCACCTAATCAAGTTGATTATCCTGTTGTGTTGCACGGTGCTGTGTGTGCTGGTAAGATAGACTCGCTCCTGGTTTACAATATGAAAGCTAACGTATCGTTTCATTCAAGGTGGTATTGCAGCAGCTATTGATCAAATGTCTAGCGTTGATTTGATCGCAGCTGATCTAGATACTGTTCAAGCTAAAGTACTGATTGTTCACAAAGATACACTTGAGAACTCACTCGCTGCTGCCAAACTTGTTGGTCTTCCTGAATCCAATATTTTGGTCTTTGGTGATGTCGCTGTTGGCAGTATTCGTACCGTCAATGAAACTATCTTACAAGGAGATGAATTGGCTACACCTCTCGAGTTTACTGAAGAAGAAATGGTCAATAATCCCGCATATCTCTATTTCACATCCGGCACAACTGGTAGAAAGAAGGCCGTTATGATGACTCAAAACAATATCTTGAACAGCATCTTCCTCAAGGATGATTGGAACTTTAATGGTATGGACATTCTCGCGTATACTGAATATCACCATGCAAGCTCTCTCTTGGCTGCGATGCATCTATCCATCTATCTTGGTCTCACAACTTATGTAATGGCCCATTATACTTTACATAACCTGTGTGCTGCTATCGAGAAGTTTAAGATTCAAATGACCACCACTCAGCCTTTTATTATTGCTGCCTTGGCCAAGGATAACATTGCCAATGGATATGATCTTTCCTCTCTCAAGTGTGTCATTTGCTGTGGTGCTGCTCTGGATAATTCGGTAACACTTACCGTGAAGGAGCGTCTTGGTCTTCTTACCATGAATGTTTATGGCATGACTGAGGTTCTCGGTGTTTTCGATACTGATCCCGAAATTACAGAAGCAAATGGTATTGGCTATCTGGCTGCTGGATTCTCTGCAAGATTGGTTGATGATGATGGCAACGATGTTCCTGCTGGTGAAATGGGTGAACTCTGGGTGAAGGGCCCTACTGTTGCTCGCGGCTACTACAGAAACCCTGAAGCTACTGCTAGTACATTTGACGCTGACGGTTACCTGCATACTGGTGATCTTATCAAATGTGATGAAAACGGAATGTTCTACTATGTCGATCGTGCCAAGGATTTAATCAAATACCATCTCCATCATATCTATCCTAGTGATATTGAGAATGTTTTGATGACTCACCCCAAGGTTGCTGATTGTGCTGCCATTGGTGTTTACTACCCTGAGCTTACCACTGAGCTTCCTCGTGCATATGTCCATTTGGTTGATGGTGAAAAGTACACTGAGGAAGTCGAAAAAGAGCTACAAGAATACGCTGACAGCCGTCTTTCAGATGAAAAGCGCTTGCGAGGAGGTATTGTAATTGTTGACTCGTTTCCTCGCACTGCTTCGGGTAAAATCCAACGTCGCGTTCTTCGTCAAAATGCCAAGAGACATGCCATTGTCTAAATCTCGTAACCATATATCCTTTCAATTTATATTACATCTATAATATCATCTCATTTAAACAACATTCTAGATTCTAATAAAAAGCACCATTTAAACATTGAACAAAAATAGTATATACTGTACAGTTATTACGTCGCTCAAGGTCATTATTGCTAAATCAATGCGATTTCATCTCATGGGAGTCTTTTATATACAACCTGCAAAGGTGAATTTATCGTTTCTACTAGGATGCTCCGCGTTTATATCAATGAGAATAACTTACATACGGGCACGCAAGATACTTAGAATACCTCTAACTAATCAAAGATATTCGAGACAAAGCGAGATCTGAATGTATTCGAGCTGCAACATCTCGTGGTAGTGGCCTTTTTAGACTGCCAGAACAGCAACATACAATTACTTTCAACTAGCACCAACTTTCTGGCACCTTTGCTCAACTTTTTTGGGACCTCAAAAACATGGTCAAAACTATGAGGGGTACCTCATGGTTTTCGTCGAAAATCAAACGATCGCGTATTTGACCACAAAAACGAAGGCTTTAATTATGACATTTACTAAACCAAATCACTCCTCTCGTTCCAACGCTACCCCTGACACTTTGGTTGTGAGACCTTTATATGCAAACCCTCGACATTTTGGCCAAAAATTTAGCTTTATACTTTCATAGATTGCTCAATAAGTTTTCTCAAAAAATCTATTAGAACTAGCACCATTAGATGCGGCTCAAAAAGTACTCCAAGAAAGTATAAAAGGGTTTTGGGAAATCATCACTATTTATATAGTCAAATCTCTCAAAATATTTTTTTTGTAGGGCAAATATATTGCTTTATTTAAAGTCCTTTTACGTACGCCTATTATTTGGGAGAGGAAAAAAGACTGGAT
>DF836549.1:14665-30452 GCA_000950595.1 Mucor ambiguus
GTCATTTTGCCTGTCATTGCTCTTGGTGCATCGGCTGTGCTCATAGGAGAAATTTGGTTCATTTACCTGCGTTAGATAATGTATACTACTTGTAGATTTATTAATTAATGATTTCAAAAAGCTACTGAAAAAGGGTGGTTACATCCTACTAATATGTATTATTGACTAAAATTTACCTTTTACTTTCATCTTTTCAGGCGAGAAGCCTTCAAAATCGACCGGAAGTTGCGTATCTGACTCTTCTACAATGCTCTACATTTGAATTAGGGGTAACAACTCATATATGGACATGTTTTATACTCTCATTGCCTTCGACTATTCAAAAATATGCAAACCACTGCGAAATTTGGACACATTTGAGTTGCGTTTTCTCGTGTTAATCGCCATTTTAGACCGCTAGAACAGCACCGAACAATTGATTTCATCTGGTATTAACTTGTTGACACCTTTGCTCAACTTTTTGGGGGCCTAAAAAAACATCGCCAAATCCACCCAAAAACCATGAGGTACCCCTCATGGTTTTTTTCGAAAATCAAATGATCGCGTCTTTGACCCCAAAAATGAAGACTTTCAATATGGTATGTGTTAAACCAAATTGTTTCCTTCGATCCAAAGCAGGCCCTGAAACTTTTTTTGTGATACCTTTATATGGAACATTCTGACTTTTTGGCCAAGGACCTCATTTCATATTTTGCAATATTACTCGATGAAAATGTTTAAAACATATTTTGTATTTAGTACCGTTGGATGCGCCTTGAAAATTACTCCAAGGAAGCTTAAGATAGTTTTGGGTTCTCACCACATTTCATATAGTCAGATCCTGCAAAATAGATCAAACAGGTCGATTTTTTTTTTCAGATTTAACGAATCGAAGAAGAAAATGGGCACCGGAATTTAAATAAAGTTTGGCAGCAAAATACGACTTCATGAGGACAATTGATGTCTCCAAAGGCTATTAAACAGGGTATTGCGAATAAAAAAGCACTATTACATAAAAGAGACATTCAAGGATTCTATGAATTGTTAGTTTTGTGATATAAGTCAAAGACCCGCGCAGCGTAAGCCTTTCCCCACGTCGGGTGGTTTCCTGCCCTGCGCGAAAGGAGTTCCCTTTGAAGGTGTCCTTTGCCATGACGATCAACAAGTTTCAAGGGCAGTCGCTCATAAAGTTTAATGTGGACCTTAGAAGTCCTGTGTTCATGCATGGCCGATTATATGTGGCCATGTCCAGAGTAATTTCTACACAAGGAATGACTATATTGCTTTTTCCCAACAACTCTCAGACTGAAAATGTAGTATATCCTGAAGTTCTTTACAGAGAAACTACATAACCAAAAATAAATTTCATTAGCCTCCAATTTTTATCTAATGCGTATAGTCTTCTACTATAATATTTTTGATTGATTATGTAAGAAAGCATTTAATTTAAACGAAAACCGCAGGGCGACGCCGTCATCGAGCGTAGCGAGATCAAACGGCTAGTGTTATTTTACAAACGCGAAGTCTAACTATGTAATTGATATAGATGTGCTCACCTCATTGCACAATTCTTATTGAATTTTTTTATCTGGATGAGGTGTATATGCAGCTACCAATTTCGGACGCTACGACGAGTACTAAGAGAAATTCCACGATGCAATGCATCTCTGAGGAAAACAGTTTGGCGAACTTGCATAGCACAATTACCAATCATTCATGAGGTGAATTGTACATAGAGCAGTAGCAGATTTTTGTAGTAAGAAGCCTTTAAGACTGCTGTCTGATATGATGAAATCATGCATAATTGTAGTATGTGATTGAGCCAAATCGAATTTGTGATGTATATTGTGTATGCATAATCTTTGATATATAGTAAAGCATTTTACTAAAGGAAATGAGCGAATGATTTTAATTATCATCATCAGAAACAAAAAAAACAAAACAAAAAAAACTGCATTTCATCTGGATACCATTGTTGTGCGTCAATTCGAACGATGGACGAAATGTATAGGATCGTCACTCAATTATTACAGGTGCCATTCATGCCATATATTATGTAAGCAAATCAAACCGGATTTTTTCAAGTGAATCAATGGGTGGGGCGTCCATAAAAGTCGATTGCATGAATTCTAAACAACCATCATGTTGCATTACATGGATATTACTCAAGTGTCTGATACGCACTTGATGTTCTTTTCGATTCCACAAATCTGATAGTGTCAGTCCTGTCTTTTGAAAACGTCGATACCTGTAATCTTCCCAATCCGAATGAAAAAACTTCTGTTATCATTGTCCTCTGCTGAGAGCAACAGATAAAGAATAATGCTACCCATGTATTCTATTGGCTATAAACAACAAACCCCATCTTAGTTTAGCATTTGCAGATCCAACCTTGAAAGACAGCACTGCTTCATTATCTAATAATGAAACAGAGATGGTAACCATGTTTGGCATGCCATAAAGGGACGTTTCAGTTAGACTTTATCTTACTGCTTTACTCAATCCCTATCCCATAGATAAAGAGGCTACACACTGCGAGATGCTTGTTACACACAACATCAAGCGGAACGGATGGAAAGCACGCAATGGAGTACAGTTATTCTAGATCCCAACGATACATTTGCCAGGTTGGCTTATCTATAAACAATGAGATGAAGAGCAGAGCTTTGACCAAACGGATGGTGGCGGAGAAGTGTTCTGGCCACATTTAGAGTTCATTAACGGGCGTGTGCCGTAAATAGAGTACAGCTAATTTATATATGTTGCCTATCAAGCAAGAAACACTAAAATAATCCCAGTTGCATTGCTCCGGACATGTTACATACTGTTCCTAAATTATCTTTTTTTGTGGGGTTTGACGTCTTTCTTACAACATGTATAGCTTGCTTAACGATTACCGGAAAGGATCTTGTTGAGGCATATATGAATAACTTGCTCAAAACAGCTTTTGTAAATTTGAAACTAGATAGCTACCTATAAAGTGGTAAAAGGCATTTACGAAATGCTGCTTGTCATATTACCAAAGACAACTTTAACAAGGGTCCCTTTTTCGGGATACTAATCAGATAGAAATCGATGCTTATGTAATGAACGCCATGCGGATTCGATTTGGATCATTGATATTGCACGATAAGTAGCTTTTATTGACTCAGTGTACGAGCGCATGTATATCTGCATGTGTGATCATGAACATCAATTTGAATAAATATAAACAAGCGCCCTGATGCAATCTTTTTTAGGCTTAAACACAGAAAGAAAAAGAATAGCTACCACCAAAGTGTTCTAGATTAATGATAAGGTTACCAGTATTTCATGATAATCATTGAATCAATCTTCATGTATCCTTACAAGTTTTTTAGACACACTGTACTCCTTTTTCTTTAGCTGATCTCAGTTATATTAAATTACAATGATTTTAATTTGATTATAAAAGAGAGACAATCAATCGGTGGATGGGGCAGGCATTGGGCCTAGTATGGCGGATAAGGTTCGGTGAAACCTAGCCACCATGTCGCCCTCCTCTCCGTTTCTCTGAGTCTGATGCTAAATTACGCATTTTGGGGTCGAGGTGGTACACTCTCAAATTTGCTATAAAAGAGGGGAGGGGGCTAGAGAAAGGATGTAGAAGGAGAAGAAAGAGACATTTAGCCTTTTTTTTCTTGTTTATATTCACTCGTAAAAAATGTCTCTGGATACCACTCAAACCATTTCACGTTGCCAATGGATCAACAAAGAGCAGATTACAGCCTTATGGAAACGTAAGGGCAATTTACTTAATATCGCTTAATGAGATTTATTAACATTTGTACATGTTCTAGTTTCAAATTCCTCTGCTGCTGCTGCTCAAGCCAACAATGACACGAGCAATTTACAGGATATATTCAACTTGAAGCAATCTAATTTAAATGAGCAACTTGAAGATATACCCTCAGCAAATTCATGCTCCAAGTTCTACGTCGCTACGGATGACACTGAACACGAAGATAATGAGGATGACGATGAGAGAGAAGATGTCGAAGAAGATTGCTACTCCACAACATGGTCGTTTTCATCTTTTGAGGAGGACGATGATATGGAGGATGAAACTGAGCAAGAGTTACACTTTGTCAAAAAGATAGACGATCATAATAATCCAGTGTACGCAACTACCACGTCTACTGTGAAAAAGCCAATTTCACTATTAACACAAATGTTGAACGGCAGCACACCTACACCTCCAATGCCATCACAACAATCACAGCTTATCGATAAAAAGCCATTATTGAAGAGATGCCAATCTAAATACCAGAGTTTAAGCTCATGGTTTGCTACTTCAGCCGCCACGACAAACTGAAAACATTGAACTATTTATTCTGTATATATACCCAACCTTTTCTAATAAAGCATTTCGCATGATTCATCCAATATCAATCAAGAATTAGAATGGCCCCCATTCATTTTCTCATATTTTGACGCCGCCTCACACAAAACAACAAGAGCACAAACAGAGCCGCTAATACAATCAGCCGCTCAAGATGTTTGTTCCTGAACCTCATTTGGAAAGGGATATTCGGCAAATTCTCATATAAAACTGATTTCCTGTACGACATATTATAGGAAGAACAGTTTGCCATATTGCCAACACGTTCTCGAGCGATTGTTCTCATATCTGAAACTCTTTCTGTGCTATGGGAATGGTTTTATAAATCTTCTCCTTTTGTTCCTATTGAAAAGAAAAGGTATCCTCCTATCTGCTCAACACCCTATCCCTACTAAGGAAACAACGAATGCCTATTCGCAGATGCTAACGATATTGTCAAGTAGTACAAGTTATATTTTCTGGCTGGTTTTCTTCCGTGTTTAACAGTTACAAATGTGCGAATAACTATATACCATCGTTCCTTATCATGATGAATGCTGACACAATTTGGCTCACATCCCTATTCTGCCTACTATTCCACGCAAAAGAAAGGAGCAAGGGCAGTAAACGAAGAGAAATGTAGATAAAGGAGATATTGATGTGGTTTGGTCGGTTCGTACATGTTTTGTATTAAAAAGTATAATTATTATTGCTGTTACTATGATAGCTGTTGCTACTACTGTTTCTTTCACGATGGAAAAGCGCTCTTTTTTTTATCCTTATGTGCACATGTCGAACAAACAACAACAGAGCATACCTGCCATACTAAATGTACAGTAAAATTTAAGCTTTTCAACCCTGATTTACACAATTCCAAATATTTACCAAGCAGTACAACAATCGCTATCATCCTTTCTTTGGGGCTGTTGTTGAACAATGATGGTTTGTGGAGGAGGTCTACAGTGATTTCTATTAAGTAAATGCCAAATGTTGAGCTTGGATAAGAAAAACTTACTGAGGCTGATAATAGCCGCCTTGCTGAGGTGGGTAATATTGTTGTTGTTGTCCACCAGGAGGAGCATAGTACTGCTGTTGTTGAGGAGGGCTAGCGTAGTATTGTTGATTTTGCTGATGAGGTGAGTAGGACATTTTGAATTAAGATTGAGGAGAGAAAAGCAAAAACGAGAGAAAGAATTTCTTGATTAATTTTCATGTACCAATCCTCTGTTGAACAATTTTTTTCGCGGGGCGTGATGTGTCTATATTTAATCTCTTGGTTCTACTTGGCAGTGCTGCTACTTCTCATAATAAGTCAATATAGATTTGATTGCAACGGAGATCTGATTTATTTAAACCAACCAGTTTTATTCATCCCAGCCATTAATTAAGGTAACCCACTCTCGCGGTGGTGTATGTGTTTTGTTAGTGTGGCCACTCACTTTTTCTCCTCTTCTTTCTCGTTTTCTCTCATTCAATATGTCTGACCTGCCCACTGTTAGACCAAAGCATTCAAGGTCCACTTCGATCACGACTTCCAAGAAGACAACATCCCATCAAAGAAAACCTTCTCTAAATGTACAGCAGCAGCAGCAGCAGCAGCAGCAACAGATACTTCAAACACCAAAGCCAGAGCTGAAGCGCCATAGCAGCAGCAGAGCTTCCTTGAACACAGCACCGCCAGTTACCTCAAACTTGCCTCGATTTGTCAACTCCATCATCTTGCGAGTGCATAGCTTTTTAAACCCTTCAGGTCCTCTTTTACCGCACTCAAAACATGGAAATGCTTTCGGCGGCACTGCTAAACCTTCGTTAATGTCCAAGCTTGCTCAATCTCGGTTTATACGTTTTGTTGCCTTGTTCTATGTCATTTTCTCGGTCTTTCTGTCGTTAAATCATACCTGGAAGTACCTTACATCACCACCCAACATCAACAATAACCCTATTAGATTCAAACAAACCGATGTTGCACTAGACGAACAGTTCAATGACGACTGGGTACCTCAAAGAACTTATGATCAAGGTAAAAATCGAGAATTTTTGATAGAGAGTTAGGTCTAATCAAGATTTATGTATAGATGACACTTATTCTCTTATGAACCAAATGACACATGGTCTGAAAATGAGCAAACTATTCAGCAAAAGCTACTACGATGCCGCGAAGAATATCCAGCCTTTCTGGAAAAAGGCCAGTAATGTACCTGAAAAGGACGAAGTTTCTATCATCACTACAGCAAACGCAGATACCTGGCAAGATTTGAAGAGATTGACCATCTACTGGGAGGGTAAATTATGGCTTGTATGATTATGGTGAAAGAAAAATGTTGTCTGATAAATTGAATGTAGGACCAATTTCCGCTATCGTTCATATCGAACAGGACGACGATGCGACTGTGCAGAAAATCAAGCAAGAGTACGAAAATACACCCGAGCTGTATAGAAATGTGGATTTGCATCTTGCCCAAATCCCTGGCGACAAGCTGAGTGTCTTGTTTCCTCGTAACGCTGAGCGTAACTTGGCCAGACTTTTAGCGCAGACAGATTATATTATGGATTTACCTCATGGTGTCATCCCAGCTACTGATTTACGCCGCACGCTCGAATCCAACAAGGAGCGCATCGACAGTCTTTTGCTAGCAGGAGACTTACTGGCTTTACCCACCTTCAACTTTAAGAACAGAGAGGCCACGCGCGATGATGTTCCATACGACAAATCTCAGCTTATCCTAAAGCTCAGCGAGGATAAGATGGTACTGGATGATAAGCATTGGAAGGAGAACGAGGGTCCCACAGACCTGGAAAAATGGATGGACGCTGAATTTTTATATGCCGTGGAAAAATACGAGTTTCACTACGAGCCTGTTATCATTGAATCAAAGACGATTCAACCTTGGTGCTCTGAGAGATTCTTGGATAGCAGAGCTGCTTGTATCTTTTCTAGCTATTTGCAAGGTAATGAAATTTGGGTCCTGCCAGACGATTTCATGGTCCAAATGCCTTTGGAAGAGGATTCCGAGGTCACTGATTTTGATGTAAGTTCAAGTGGATGAATATCGGTACATTTATTAACGAGAACATCTCTTATTAGAACGTCGTTGAGAATCGTATTTATGCCAAATTTTACTGGGAACAGTGTGTCCATCATGCTAGACAACTAGACGCGCTGGGTCTCTGGAAATCACCTAGATCTCAGCATATTAGAAGTCAATGTTCCCGTGTCATTCAAAATTGGGGCAAAGGCTTAATTGGTAAACCAGAGTAATTTAATGTAAAAGTAGTCGCATAAACCCTCTTAATTCAAGTAAAACAAATAAACAAAAGCAAATGGATAACTTGATCGACTTTTCAGGCAAGCCGTGCTTCATTCATGACAGCGTAGCATTTAGTGAGACGTTTTCCATGCCATAGGTAATTCAAATGACATTTGATGATTGTCAGGGTTCAAGCAGATGTAAAAGTTTTGAAAAATGTATATATGATATTGCAGGATCAAATTCAGTGCCGCACATGTGGAATACGTGTTTAGCTATCATAATCTACTACACAGAAAAGGGGTTACATTTGCAGAATACGAAAAAAAAATGCCGCTCGACGCCTGAAAATGCTGATGTATGCCATTATTATACAACATTTTATGCCTGAAACATTCACTTGAAAATGATAACCAGAAGCAAGACTTTATGTAATTGCTCTCCGCTGTTACAAATGTTACCACAATCAACTGTTATCCAAAGCAATTGCTTGAGACGAATTACTATAAATACATACAGATACACCAACTAGGGGAAAAACGGCCATCGAAAGCATTGTATGACCTTCCAATATGGTATGCTCTTTAGATGATAGGAAGCTTACAGCCACAGCACTTATGAACCTGGCTTTTCTGATCCGCCATTATTAGATGTGCAACATTGCAATTGGAACAAACAGCAGCATCAACGACACCAACGATGAATCGACCAATGCTTAACATAAATTAAATTAGCACCGAACGTTTTCCCGATCCTCTCTTATATTTAAATCTTTTCCCTTTCCCCCGCTATTTTATGAGTCCTTTCTTCTTTTCTTTTGCTTCACCCTCTTCAATATGACCATCTCTTCTTCTAATATGAAATATGAACATGAGGAGTACGATTACAATATGAATCAGCAGCAGACTCCCTACAGCAATTCTCATACTGGTGGCAATGCTGTCCCTAGTACTCCTACTGCTGCTGCTTCGTCATCGTCTTGTGGATCCATTGGATACGAGGAACGGGAGAGACGGTAAGCAGTTGAGCTCCTGTGTAATTTATGCTGTATTGAGCTTCTGTATATTAGCACTTACGAACTTGTCGTTTGTCAGCAGCCATTGCATGCTCGTATGTGTGGTTTTGGAGAAAAAGATCGTAGACCTATTGACCCACCACCCATCGTGCAACTCATTGTGAAGCAGGAAGGGCAAGAGACTTGGGTGGATCTTCAGTAAGTGATGAAAAAAAAAAGCTTTTAAGGCGATTAGGTTATTGATGGCCAAATGTAGATCTTTGCAAACGCCATTCTTTGTTTTACATGTAACCTTATGGTCTGCTGATAGAACACAGGAAAGAAACATTATATCCAATCCACCCAAATGTACTCGTGTCTTGATGGGATCACTTGTGAGCTCACCCAGTCTATTGAAGAATCCTCAAGGTGAACAGGGCCTTTATTTTGCATTTCCTGATTTGAGTATTCGCACAGAGGGACAGTATACACTAAGATTCAGTCTGATCAAGTTGATTAGGTGGGTTGCCCTGTTGTTGGCGTCGTCGATGTATATGCTAACACGCTGTTTTAGCTCTGATTTCCAGCCTGATGCCAAGTCGAAGATCATTGCTCAAGTATTTTCGGATCCTTTTACTGTGTATTCTGCTAAAAAGGTATAGTTACAATCTTGCATGAAAAGATGTGGCCGTTTACTGACATTGCAATTTCAAACTTTCTTAGTTTCCAGGAATGACAGGTGTGTAACAAGAGCGAGAGAGAAGATACATGGTTTACATTAATATTCACACGCTTCATTTCCTTTCTTCGTATCATGTAGAGTCAACAGAGCTATCCAAAGTATTTGCTAAGCAGGGTCTCAAAATTCCTATTCGCAATGATGGTACGAGTAACATTAAATCTCGAGCATGTTTCGGGTTACTGATTTTTTAATATACTCTTTTTGACAGTTCGGGCAAAGAAAGCAGATTAAAAATGGCAATCGACATGTACCTGTATCATTCCACTATTCACATATTTCACTATACTAATAATAAAACACAAGACATACAACAGTTGGATACATCATGACTCATTACCAAGAAAAAAAAGACGCAGCAAACTTTATTGGCAGTGTCATGCTGCGTTACATTTGAGACATTGATGAGCTACAACTGCTGCCAACTCAAGGTGGTGGCTTGTGAATGCCCAAAATATTTTTTCGTATAAAATAACAAAACTCCTTCTCGATTTTCTTTCCCTTCATAATATCAACAAAATGTCAGCTCCTGCCGATACAAAGCCCCAGGTTGAGAAGAAGCCCAAGGCTCCCAAGGCCCCCAAGGCCAAGGATGCCAATGCTAGCTCTCATCCTCTTGAGGTAAATTCACTAATTCATCGCGAGATTTCACTGAAATGTGAAAGACAACTAAACGTCAGTAAATTAGATTACTCCTGCTCCCGAATTTCTCCAACATCGTATCGATATGTTTGACAAGTTAAAGGCTGCTGCCGATGCTGAAATTGCTCGTAAATATAAATTTGTCACGCAGGTTCATGAATTGTTTATTCATTCATTCATGCAATTATAGAAAAGCCCCGTGAACCTATCACCATTACTTTGCCTGATGGCACCCAAAAGGAAGGTACCTCTTGGGAGACTACTCCCTTGTCAATTGCTCTTGGTATTGCCAAGTCTCTTGCCGAGCGTACTGTCATCTCCAAGGTAGACGGCGAGCTCTGGGATTTGACTCGTCCTCTTGAGGCTTCTTGTAAGTTGGAATTATTAGACTTTGAGAATGATGAGGGTAAGATGGTCTTCTGGCACTCTTCTGCCCACATGTTGGGTGAGGCTTGTGAACGCCATTATGGCTGTAACCTTTGTATCGGCCCTCCATTGAAGGAAGGTGGTTTCTACTATGAAATGGGTGTCGAAGATCGGTAAGGTTCAGTACAGAGGAAATGTCGGTTGTATGGTTTGTATTGACGCAGGGATATCGTTACAGTGTTGTAAGCCAACAAGATTATGCCAACCTCGAAAAGTTGGTTGGTCAAGTTGCCAAGGATAAGCAAAACTTCGAACGTCTTGTTATCTCCAAGGAGGATATTTTGGAAATGTTCAAGCACAACCCTTACAAGGTCCATATCATCAACGATAAGATTCCCGACGGCACCTCTACCACTGTCTACAGATGTGGTCCTTTGATCGATTTGTGTAGAGGTCCTCACGTTCCCCACACTGGCCGTGTCAAGGCTTTCACCATCACCAAGAACTCTGCTTCCTACTTTTTGGGTGATGCCAAGAACGATTCTCTTCAACGTATCTATGGTATTTCTTTCCCTGACAAGAAGCTTATGACTGAATACAAAAAGTTCATTGAGGAAGCTGCCAGACGTGATCATCGTAAGATTGGTAAGGAGCAAGAGCTCTTCTTTTTCCATGAATTGTCTCCTGGCTCTGCCTTTATGCTTCCCCATGGTGCTCGTGTGTACAATGCTTTGATGAACTTGATCAAGGATGAGTACCAACACAGAGGCTTCACTGAAGTCATCACCCCCAACATGTTCAACTTGAAGCTCTGGAATCAGTCTGGTCATGCTCAAAAGTACAAGGAAAACATGTTCTGTTTCGAGGTTGATAAGGAGGAGTTTGCTTTGAAGCCCATGAACTGTCCCGGTCATTGTTTGATGTTTGGACACAAGGAGAGAAGTTATCGTGATCTCCCTGTTCGTTTTGCTGATTTCGGTGTGCTCCATCGTAATGAATTCTCTGGTGCTCTTTCCGGTTTAACTCGTGTGCGTCGTTTCCAACAAGATGATGCCCATATCTTCTGTCGCACAGATCAAGTAAGTGATGAAGGAAGCCGCGAAAGAGGTTATTTATATTAAACTATAACCCAGATCGAGGAAGAAATGGCTGGTTGTTTCGACTTTTTGAACGAAGTTTATGGCATCTTTGGCTTCGATTTCCATTTGAAGCTCTCCACTCGCCCCGAGAACTACATTGGTGAGCTCAGCGTTTGGGACAATGCTGAAAAGGTAACAGAACAAAACAGAATAAATCAGAACGATCCAGATGGCCAATGATGTAACTAATGACATAATGTTTGACCCTATCAGATGCTGGAGGATTCATTGAATCGCTTTACCAAGGAAAAGGGCACTTCCTGGGAGGTCGATCCTGGAGATGGCGCTTTCTACGGCCCCAAGGTTGATATTACCATCTCTGATGCCCTCGGTCGTAAGCATCAGTGTGCCACCATTCAGCTCGATTTCCAATTGCCTGAGCGTTTCAAGTTGGAATACCGTACTGATGGTTCTGAAGATGCCATGGCTCGTCCTGTTATCATTCATCGTGCCATTCTTGGCTCTGTTGAACGTATGATGGGTATTGTTATTGAACATTTCGCTGGCAAGTTCCCCTTCTGGTTGTCTCCTCGTCAAGTTCAAGTTATTCCTGTTGCTGCTGCCTTCAAGGATTACGCAAAGGAGATTGTTGACAAATTAGTTGCTCTTGGTATTTTCGCTGATGCCGATTTGTCTGATAATACCCTCAACAAGAAGATCAGAAATGCCGAAATTGCTCAGTACAATTTCATTTTCGTTGTTGGTGAAGTGGAGATGACCACTCGCTCAGTCAATGTGCGTAACAGAGATGATGTTGGCACCAAGGCCAAGGGCCAAACTATTCCATTGGATGATGTTATCAAGAGTGTTCAAAAATTGAAGGAATCCAGAAGCTTAGAAAATAAGCTTTGAGCTGTTAATAAATCGAGTCCAAATTAGGGCGAAAATCTCACCCTTTTGAATTTTTCTACCTTTTTTTTTAACGTTGTGTTACGATTCCCATATTCAAGCTTTCACTAAAAAAAAACGTGAAAAAAAGTGACCATGTTTATTGGAGTATATAAAATGAATTAGTGCTATAGCCATAGTAGAATTCTTCTTCTTTTTTCTTTTCTTCTTTTATAATCCATTACATTTTCTAGAATACACCTATTGCTTCTTTTTTTATATTCGATATTTTCTGAAAAAAATAAGCTCTAACGAGAGATAAAGTACAATAAAATCTAAATTATTATGTCCTCCTCATCCTCCTCCTTGATTCCACCTCCACTAGGATTGGGGCGTCCAAGTCAAAAGAGCAAAAAATACAAATTAAGTATGGCTACAAATCAAAGATGATCCAAATGTGTAATAACTTATTCTCCACTCTATATATCCTCGATTTACTAAAAACAGTCATGGTCCAAAACCCAGTTCGAGCAAGATGTTGTGGATTTGGTGAGAAAGACAGGCGACCCATTGATCCTCCACCTATTTTACAACTACTTATTGAGCGACCAGACGGCACATTGCAGAATGCACAGTAAATATGCAGTAGATGTCATTCGAGAGAACAAGGCATTAATTCTGAACACATCTAGTGACGATGATAGCAACATTTCTCTATTTGTTGTTCAATGCGATCTTTATTCAGAAGACGGCAAAGAACCCAGAGGCCAAGTCTATAATCCATCATCTGCAGCACCAATATCTGGTAAATGGAGAGAATATAGTACATTTAATAAAATAGTCATAAAATTAACAGCCTAATTAGCCTCCCCTGCGACTGATTCAAAACCAACAGCTGGTACATTGCTCTCATTTCAAGATCCTGCGCCAACCAGATCGCTGATGGGTGCTGTTGTATCAAATGCCTACCAACTGACAGATCACAATAACGAACCCGGCATCTTTTTCATTTTTCAAGATTTATCTGTTCGAATTGAGGGCACCTTCTGCCTGAACTTTATGTTTATAAATTTATCCGCAGGGTAACGATCTAAATCTTTGTTTTTTTTTCGGGCCATTTTAATTCACGAAAATATTACATTTCTTTAGCGACCCTCTCACAATGAGCACCGAAGTGTCTGACGATGTCTTGTCAAAACCTTTTACAGTATATTCCGCCAAAAACTTTCCTGGCATGACAGGTATTTAAAATGGAAAAAACGACGTCTAAATAGAATGTTGAAAGAACTAATCTTCTTCTGCAAGATTCAACTCCTATATCTCAATCTTTTGCTCAACAGGGTATCAAAATCTCCATAAGAAAAGGTAGGAGGATACGTCATGTTGTTGATCGAACTTATTCCAATAGTGCAATAGTTGATCATCATCGTGCTATAGATGGTAAAAATGACAATGAGGAACATGATAAAGATGCTGAGAAAAAACGGCAATCTTCTTCAACTTCTGCGTCAGCTTCTTCACTTACAACTACTAGTAGTGGGAGTAGTAGTGGCAGTAATAGCAAACCAAACTATAGACGTATCCACATATCTTCCTTCTTATCACCGCCTTGAGAAAAAGCGCAAGAAAACATACATAACCTCCCTCAAATGTCGTACCCCATTCTTTACATCCTTAAAACATCACTCTCGCACAAACCCTTTCCTCTTATTTCCCATCATTTTGTCTTTCCTTGTAAATATAATAGTATTAATAATAACCAAATCATGATAATAGCGTTTTTTAGGCTATCTTGCCACGGCACCTCTCGATATGGGGATTGATCGATTTGAAATCATAAAAAAAAATCTTTCAGCCGAAAATTTAAGGTTTCACCAGCATTTTAATGAACATGTTGCGTCCATCGAGATGTCTGCATACTTGCTGTGAAAAAGAACAATAGGTATTTAGTTGGAGCGCTGTGATTGGGATTAATAAAATTAACTCTATGACATTGTAGAGCTCCTTTTCATATCTCTTTTATTGAATCAACCTCATTATTTACTTTAGGCGGACAATCAGCCATGCACAAAATACAACAATGTGTAACATGTATACCTTGCACGAATGCATCAAAGAAAAGTTTTTTCTTTTATCAAAACAAAGTGGATTTAGAAAAGTGATTGTATCTTTTTACATTTCACTGGCGGCACTGAAACATGCATACTTACGCAGAATCTCGATATCTCATACTCTATACCGCTATATCTCGATCTACTCGTTTTAGTAAAGTGAAAGCTTAAAATTTCAGTTGGTTTCTAGTAGATCTTGATTATATTTCCGACGATGTATCGTCAGTACCATAAAAGAACAAACGTATTTTCCTAGTGTGTGATGCGTCATTTAGCATGGCGACTACATGAAACACAATCAAACAAATGGCTGATTTTCTAGAAGCTTTATATCTGGGAAACAATCTGAAAACAATTTTCAACTGCAATTGAGACAACAAGAGTCAGAGGAATTGGGTTACCAAATGTTTGGGCTAGAGGCATTAAGAGCTGCAATTGCCTCGCAAATTGCATGTAATTGAAGACAAGCTAGCATAGTTATAGTCCTCCTGATTGAACAAAAGAGCATGTTTGTTCGATATCTAGATGCTTCTCCTGGTATAATTAAATCAGGCTAAATTGACGCAGACTGAATTAGCGCTGCATGAAAGAAACCATCATGCCAACATTTCGTATTGACTGATTAGTCGTTTGCACACACTAGTGCTCAATGAAAAACTTGTTCTGCCCTATAATTGACTTGCTTGATGCGTGCACACATTTACTGAAATGCCCTGCATTAGATCTTGTATTTGAAATCGAAATTCGCAACGATAAAACTTCACGGATGATATTAAGAAAAACACAGTAGACGTAGAGTAGCGTAGTAAGGTTTGGCTGTAGCATATCCTTTTTTTTTTCATTAACTCCAAAAAACATCAATTACTTTCAGCTTAAAGATTTTTCTTATTTGTTCCGCGTAGGTTATTGTAGCATAACAATAATCAAGCGGCAGTCGCAATTTTCTGTAATATTATAGATTGAAACAATGATACATGGTGGTATCAAAAGGGTGTAAACTGTAGGCTGGCATGAATGAGTTTCTCACCAATCACAGTGGCACGAGGGAAGAGAATTTGATCGAAGCTGAGACGATAGTGAGCCTTCCAAATATTAGACATCGCAATGATGATTATATGATGGGAGGAGGCACGAGGCCTTTGACTATGTCGAATGTTGTAAAAGCGTAGGGTGAGGAAAGAATGGTGGATATCACCATTGGTTACCGTGAGCCAGAGGAACTAAGAGATAATACCTTGCCAAACCGCTGCCTTGCGTGGACATTCAAAAAGAACATAAAACGCACTAGCCGTTTGATCTCGCTACGCTCGATGACTGCCTCGCCCTGCGGGTTTCGTTCAAATTAAATGCTTTTTTACATAATCAATCAAGAATATTATAGTAGAGGACTATACGCATTAGA
>DF836547.1:34119-45969 GCA_000950595.1 Mucor ambiguus
AAGATACTAACATTGTTTTCACTTTCATCTTGTTGTCCCATTTTCATCTTGTTATCCCATTTTTGTAATCGTGTCCCAACTCAATTTGGATATGACCAAAATTTATTTTCATTGGCCCAACCTAGTTTCGTCAATTGTACGCTAATAAATTTTCAAACTACTTGAGCATCTTGTTTAATCATGGTTTTGCAAAACAATTTGAGTCGAAATGCATCTACGCCATTGAGATAGTATCTGTAAAGTCGCTTGTCCTTGATGAATCCCAAGCGTTGGTATAGGCCAAGTGCGCCCTGGTTGGTAAACTCTGTCTCTAATACAACCTATTGACATTCAATAAGTTATCCCTCCTCTGCAATGCTGCTCTGAAGCCGTACCTCGTCTGCATTCATATCCTTCATAGCGTGTATGGCCATTTTGACCAGGTTGGATCCTATCGACATTTTGCGGTGTGTCTTTGCCACTGCCAGCATGGCAATATATCCCCTAAGTCTGTCTTTGTGTCTATCTAGCTTGCAGATAATCACACCTACGTATTTGTCTCCATCTTTTGCCTGCAGGATTAAAGATGAATAAGAGTTCTTTTGAAGAGAAGAGCCATTAAAACTTACCAAGAAGCACAGATTTGGCCAATTGTGTATGAAGTAGCGATATGTATATACTGAATAAGGCTCTGACAAATCGTTTTCGATCAGGTGAATGATCTCAGGTAGCTGCAATTCTGATTTATATTCACTGTATTTGATGGCTTCTTTGTGCAAACTGGAACTCATGACGATTTGGTTAGAATGATACAAGAGCAAAAGTCAAGAGGCAAGTTTTATCATATTTTATGAAGCGTCACAGAGCCTAATTGAGAAGGAGCTTTACTTTCACTCCAAGTGATGTTGACATCCAGTAGTAGCTCATTTTTATACAACCAAAACTCAAGCGTTTGGAGGACTCAAAGTGCTATGAGAAAGAGTATGAGAATAGCCAATGTATTGATGTGTTTTTTATTATCATTTCCGTAAAGAGGAGGAAGATGCAGAGAAGGATGTAGGAGAGGTCATTGTGACATTGCTGTTCATCAGTGTCTCAAATTGTTTGCCAATAGCCCCTACTCGACCGCTTTGTTTCCAAAATGCTTCCTCGCTGCTGACTTGCTGCTTTTGCACTAGCTGTTGTTGCTGCTGCACAGCTCGATGAGGTGATGACATAGATTTGGACCTTGGTTTCACTGGAGGTGCTCGAGGAGGTCTTGGTGGTAAATGCTGTTGTTGTTGACTGTGGGCGGCAGGCGATCGACTTGGTTTTGGAGGCGGAATCTTTATTGAGGAGGAAAGTGTGCTGTTGCTATTGGTAGTATGGCTGCTGCGATTACTACTGCTACTACTACTAGTTGCGGCTGCAGGTGCAGTCGTTGATTTTTTCATCAAATCGGTATCGGACATTGTCTTTGCATGAAAAATCCTTCTCGGCGTATTGGTGGGAGGTAGTAAGGGCGGTGTAGTGGTATTGTGATCTGCTAGTGATATGGAAAGGTTGCGAGGTTTTTGAGGTAGTGGTGGGGGAGGTGCCTTGGTCTTTTTGATGCCTTCAAACAAATCCTGGTAATATTCTACCATGCAATGGAAGAGTGCTCTCCCAATGTTGAGTGTAGGAATAAAGATAACAGCTAAATTGGATATTGACATTCTGTTTTCTGATTCATGATCTGCTACGTTCTTCAAGTGTTTGCATAACAACCGCAGTAAACAAAAGTTGTAGATGGGCAGCTTGGATGTGATGGATTTTACAGTTTTCAGCAGTTCGGGCGAGATCGGCGGTAGTTTGCTGGTTTCGACCGTGGACAGAGAGGTGGTGACATTGATGGTGTCTTCCATGGCTTTTTTATCGCCTTCGTTAAATGATTTGATGGACTGCATGAACTGTTGCGAGTATTCATGGTTGAGTTCCAGTGGAATAATGGGCTCAGGCACTGCAAATGATGGTCAGTAAACATGGTGTGGTGCGCACAATAAGAAACTTACATTCTCTCAAGTACATCTTGAGTAATGTTCCGACAGCATGAGGATCTGGCTGTGTTGTATCGAAATCAATGTCGGATCCTAAGCATTGCATTGGATGAGGCGGCTGCAGTAGAGTTGTACTGTTGCTCACTTACCATCATTAAACACTGCTCTCAATTTGTTCACAGTGATTGTACTTCCAGGAATCCTAATTCATCATGAGCACACGGACACGCTTTCTAATTAGAGTAAATATTACCTATACAGTCCAACTTCGTATATACCTAGGGAAAACACATTTTAGCATGAACGAAACTGATAAGCAAACCATTATCCCATACCAACATGATCCAAGTACTCTATACAGCGTCTGAATACAGCCGGTATTAAATCATCAGCATCAATCTTGGTCAATGCTACTGCCACCTCCAAAGGCATACCAAACACTGCATTTTCAGATTGTAATGTTGAGGAAGAGGATGATTGTCTCGAGTTGTTGTTATAAGCATTTTCCTCTGTGTATTTTGTAGTGAGCGACTTGACAACACACATAACAACTACCACAAACCTGCTTTGTCCTTTTTCCACCTATCCACTGCTTCCTTTCCTCGTCTGGACCATTCGATGCCGGTTTCCTTTGCCTTGCTTGAATACATGGCACCACGCTGTTTCCACTCGGGCAGCTTTTCTTGCATAGTTGCATTTATCTCGGATGTCTTTTGTTCAACTTGAGAACGAGTCTTTTGTACAAGGTTAGTGAAAAATTGCTTCGAATTGGATGTAGGTGTTCTATCTTCCGTCAAATCATCAGCTGAATACGATGAGAAAGCTGAAGACATGCTAGATTCTGAATTTGTGTCGGATAATGCCGAGTTACGTCTCATTTTCAAAGTGCTGTAGAATATGAAGAGAAAAAAGCACTCGACATGATTTTTTTCGGCTCGATTGTTGTTGTTGAGTAGCTGCTGACTTTCAACAGACAGTGATCAAGCGTCATTTCGCAATGATGTAGCATTAAAGATCAAGAATACGAAAAGGTATAGCATGTACTGCAATAAGCGTATCTACTTGCTGAATGTGCTATGTTTTTGAAGAAAATATATATTGGGAGCAAATTGAGCATGAACCACTCAAATGTTGGAAAATCAAAGAGTAATTTGTGTCAAGGCAGTGAGCTTTTTCGATGGAGTAACGGGTGAAATCATGTAGAAGATTAATGTGTAGTACTCTCAATACTAACATTTTCCAAATAACCATGTTTAGTTGAAATAATCTGATACCTAAATGATATATACAAAATAGTCTGGGTGAAAGTATCTCGAAGGCAGAGCAACGGTTGCTAGGCAGCTCTTCATATATAGCTTGATTTGGATAAATGTTGATTCAATCAAGGGCAATGTGTAGTGAATACACCCTCATCTGGACTGTTTAATTAGGTAGGACAAATGGAGAGTTTTACCTGAATTTCGTACCAACACACGAAAAAAAAGCAATCATTTGACCTCCCTCATTTTTTTTCTCTTCTTCTCCCTTTACACGCATCATTACATATACACATCACCATGAATTCACAGCAGAAACACATGGAACGCTTACTTGACAGTATACAACAAGAATTTAAACGACTGAATACAATACAGGATGAAATTGGTCTACAAACAGAGGACAAAGATGCTTCCAACACCAATTTCTTTGATGCTGTAATCAAGTTTGCAAATGAGAAGGTGAATCAAGTGGAACAGCGAAAGCAACACATCATTGATGAAGCAGAAGCAACGCAGACTTCAATCCTTTCGTACAAGAAGCTCATGGGCGAATTCGCTTCTGATAGAGCTGTGTTGGACCCATCCAAGTCGTTGCAAGCAAATTTAGATGATTTACTTGAGGAATTGACCGTGGTGAAAGAGGTTTGCTTTTATAACAGAGGAAGAGGGAGGGCATTATGACTTGGTTCTAAATATTGCTATAGAAATACCAAGAAAGACTTGTTGTTGTAGAGGGTAACATGCACAACTTTTTCCGCAATGAAATGAAGGCTGATGATTGCTATTGTAGAGCAATATTTGCAACTAAAGGAATTCAAGCAAGCCATGGGCGATTTTGTGGACACAAGCATGTTGAAAGACTCCAAGATTGATGTCTCCTCTACCGCTGTCGAAGCTATTGATAAAGAGATTACACGATGCGAAGTGGAATACATGCGAAGAAAGGAAATTGTGGATGATGGTGTTGAGCGCATTTGCAGTCTGTTGACTCAACTTGGATTACAGGCGGAAAGAGACCGAGACAGAATTATTGAATTATTCCAAATCGAAAACGACCCCAATGAAAAGATGCATCTTTGCAACATGTTGGTGTCTGACGACTTTATGGGATACATTGCAAAGCGAACCCAGGAACTAGAAGAGCAGAAACAGCAAGTGGAGTCTCGCAAAGAAGAAATAATTGTCAGTCTCAAACACTTGTGGAATCGACTGCACATTGATCAGCAAGAATGCCAAGTATTTTTAATGGCAAATCGAGGTCTGACAACAAAGGACCTGGACAAGGTAAAAGAGCGCTTGCATTCGGAATGGAATAGAAGGGTCACTGACCACCTTGTGAACAGTTTGAGGCGGAATTGGCTAGGCTAAATGCACTCAAGCAAGAACGCATTGGCGATTTCCTACAAACAGCAAAAGAAGAGCTTGTCTCATTATGGGATAAACTCTACTACACTGACAAACAACGAGCTCAATTTCAACCAGATATATGTCAAGATCATGTCACAGATGTCGTGTTGGAAGCCTATGAAAATGAGATATCCCGGCTTCAATTGGAATTGGAAGATTCACGCTATATTTTGGAGCTGATTGAGAAGCACATGAAATTGAAAAAGGAAGTGGAAGAGTTTGAAGCAACCACAAGTGATCCCAACCGATTGTTTGGTAAAGGAAATCGTGATCCTGGTCGTTTATTGCGCGAGGAACGATTCAGAAAGCGTATTTCAAGAGAATTGCCCAAGGTGGTCAAGGAATTGGAAGGTGCCTTGTTGGAATACGAAGCATTGAAGAGCCGTCCTTTCTTGGTATATGGCAAATCCTACTTTGAAGTCATTTACAATGATGCAGATCAGGCATCTGAATCAACTCTGGTGGAAAAGGTCTGTATTCTCATATATTTGCATAGAGTGTGCCACTTATCCAATGACATAGCCCAAGACACCCCGCAGAGAACAAAATCAAAGCAGTCTATTCCCCAGGACACCACGACGCCATGAGCAAACTACATCAGTGCTTCGTAAGCCCATGACGAGTCCTCGACCTACAAAGACAAAGCGTCTTATCTTCAACACACCTCAATTCCAAAGAGCCAAAAGCTTTAGTCTGACCACTACCACCACCACAGCTGCCGATACCAATATTGACACATCCACAAGTATTCTACACAAAGTACGAGCAAAAAATAGTCGCCATCGAGAACAAAAACCTATCAAACGAGGCCATATTTTTGACGATGAAGATGATGAGGACGAGGATGATTTCTACCCAAATGCTGGCCCGCAAAACGAAAACAAAGCACCTCATCACATTGTAAGTTGTATGGCCCTACATGACAAGCTGCTTGTTTTCTGATCTCTCCTTCATTTAGAAACCTCACACACTCAAAAGACGCAAGCAACACAACCAAACTGCCATTGGATCTCAGCCAGAAAGCGATATTGCTCTTGATCTAGGCATATTTGATGATGGACCTGACTTGAGCGACATGTCTGAAATAGATGCTGATTAAAATCTAAATGTTTATTGCTACTTCTATTAATATTCCATAAATAAAACCAGCGAATTAAGCGCTGTGGATAAAGAAGCGCCAGTAAAAGTAACCAAGGAAGAAGACAGCGGGAATAATGATACGAAGAGGACTATAGAAAAGTGGTTTTGTGAGTACAATCCACCACCACCCTACTACTACCAAATTGCTACTTACTTTCCGCTTTGTCCATTAGCACTGTGAGCTACAACGGGTGCTTCCACTTTGACAGGTGTTGACTATAGAAACGCATTATTATCCAGCTCCCATCCTGTACATCCTCAACCTCTCCATCTCCATCTCCATTACTTACAGTAGGATCCACATCACCAACATAGTATTTCTCGAGCATTTCACGGGCATCAGGAGAATGGCCAACATCCTCAAATGGCCCAGTAGCATCTCTTGCACCTTCCTCAATCAAAATCTCATCACCACCGGGATGCTTGACAGAAGAACACATCAGTCATCCACGCGCACACATTATACAGGCACCTGCTTTCTTACCTCATCCAAGAATTTAGTGATATCATATACCTTCTTGTCAATGATCATGTAGAGATCATTTCTAGTATTGTGCTTAGAGACTTCTTCATAAGTGAAAATCTGAGCAGACATGATGAAGGCGTATTATGTGAGGGGAGTGAGTAGGAGAAGAAAGAAAGAAAGAAAAAGAAATGAATACAAACAATTTGTTATTCTGGAGCGCCGGTTGATTGCCCCATTCAACGTTTTAAACCACAGTCCTCTTCCTCGCTCGCTCTTGTTGTTGGTGTGCTCTTTGTGATGCTCTTATTAAGGCCATCCACAGACAGTCCCCTTCTTATTCTCTCTTTCTTTCACTTTCCATTCATTCACCTTTAATATATACATCTCTTCAAATGGCTGGAGAAAAAATCATCAACTTCAAATTAGATGGTCAAACCATTGAAAAGTTGACAAAGCAAAAGTCGCTTCATGTCGCCTACAAGAAGTCAGGTGTTTTGGTAAGGTGCTTTTGCAGTTGTCAAAAGAACGAGAAACTTAGTCGCAGAACAGGAAATTGTCATGGATGATGCACGAATAAGACTGGATACCATGAAAGGGTCCACATCGCCTCGAGCTGCTACTGCCACCTACTACAACAACAACTCCAGCACGCTTCATTACCTGGGCGACACAGTGGTTGCTACACCTACCGTTCGAAAGATACAAGAGGAGAAGAAGCCAAAGTCCAAGGATTCTGCCGAACAACGGGACAAGGTGACCCGATTGTTAGATATACCCAGCACAACAACGGCATCCACAGCTCCAGAGACGAAATCAAAGACAATATCGAGCCTGAAAAAGTCAAGTATCAACAAGAAATCAAAATCAAGCAGCAGTATACCACCCACACCCACCACACCTTTATCGGCTTCCTCCTCGTCTTCCAGAGCTACACACAAGACATCGAAATCGACAAAGTCATTCGACCCTCCTGTAACCAAGACAACAGCGCCATTAGAGGAGAAATACTCTATGAAGTCTCGCATCTTGCAGCGACTCGCTATTAAGCCATGGTCTTTGATTGAGATGACGAAGTCATTGAACCGATCGCAATTGGAACGATGCGATCAATTGGAGGTGAAGCATATCTTAGACATGGTAATACTTTGGTCAGTCAGAAAGAGAAGCTCCCACTCACATACTAACTCGCAACCAACTAGGTGGCATTTCCCATAAAAAAAGATGAACGCAAAAAGTTCTGTCTCAAGCCAAAACACTACAAAGACATACAGATTTGGACTTGGCCGTTTTACTCGAACGAGGACAAGAAGATTGCCGCCGAAAATGCAAAGGAAGCCTACGATTTATTACAAAGCCAAGGTGTGGACAGTGACCGATCCAATTTGTATCATCCCGATTCACCTTATAAACCACCTGCCATAACCAGCCCTATGCTTGCCAATAGTAAAAAGATAGCATCGCCTTTGAATAGTCGAAAGACTTCTTTCTCATCCTCCTCATCTTCGGCACAGCAACAACATCAGGAAAAGGGTAAAGGCAGATTGACGCCTGTGGATCATGCGTCACCCAGTACACCATTGATGAAATTGGCTGCTTCACCACTCCAAAACAAGCCTATTACACCAACCCCACCATCATCGACCATGACACCACCTCCACTCCCTTCCTCGTCGCAAAGTACACCCACACAGCATCATTTGAAGCCTTCCTCGGCCAACAAAAAGTATGCTTCCAAAGCACTACCCCAACAAAATGGCACCACCAGTACAGCATCTATAGAAAAGCTATCTCCGCCTACAAAGAGAAAGAACATGGTGATGGATGATGGTAAATATTTAATTATAACCATGAGGATAAATTGCGCTGATGAGCTGACTCAATATCTGTAGTGGATGTGCCTAGTCGGGACGCATTGGCCATGCCAACTCCACGACATAAAAAGAGAACAAAGGACTCAGCATCTTCTACTTCTACACCACCTGTCAGCAAATCAAGTAGAATGTCTTTACCACTCACACCCACTGCTGCTACGCCCACTCCTCCTCCTGCTACTGTTGCACCACCACTACCTCCTCCACCTCCTCCTCGTCCAGCACACAAGGAACCCACCAGCATCAAACCTCTCAACATAAAGAGCCAACACAAATTCAATGCCTACTGCCACAGTTACGTGAAGCAACAAAAGGACTATATCCGCATTAAACGATTTTTCAAGAGCAACTTCCCTCAATACATCCAAGTCTTGCAATCTACAGAGCCACCCAAAGGCACAAAACGATCTTATTACGATTTGAATGCTGAATACCAAGCCATGTTGAAATCAAGTTATCTTAAGCAAGGGGATGATGAACAAGCCTTCAAGGAAGCGCAAGACTTTTTAGTGGATTGTCATAACAAGCGTAGAAGGTTGAATTACATGTGGAGCTCAATCAAACAGAATCTAGATGAGCATCAATACACCATTCCAAAGAGTTTGTGCAAGTAATATCTATACCCTGTTCTTGTGGATGATTCCTTTAATAAAGAGAGTATGTCATGGTCAGGCATGAATCAAGAAGAGAGTGCGAATGAGTCGAGGGATGATGTTATGTCAGCATCTAGCATGTGGTATCTACAGCCAAATCGTGAATGGACTAGCCATCATATATGCTACCCAGCACAGGCTGTGCTCAAGTCATTCAATACAGCACTTGCTTGATAAAATGACACAAGTGGGAGAGCCGAACAAATTAAGGAGCTTTATTATATATATTGGGGTATTTATAATGTTTAATTATGAATATTTACATTAATACCTTTAAATGAAAGGTACTTTACCATTAGTATGGCTACCGTCATTCGATCAGTATACCACAGACACATTGTCGTCTTTAGCCGAAGCCGTAGATCGATAGGAAGGTGGATACACCATGTCTTGGTAAGCTGGCGGCGGTGGTGTATAGTCTAAGCTGGAGGATCGGATGGATGCTTGTTGATGGACAGTAGGTGCTAAAAAGGAGCTGGGAGGAATACCTATAGTGGAAGGGTTATAACTTGTAGTGTCCATGGATGACGGTACGCCCTCATCATCATCGTCCTCCTGTTCCTCTACCACAATACTGTGTTGATGTAAACCTGTAATTTCATCTTGATCTTGTTCCATGTCGGCAGCAGGCGCATTTGTCGTCGCACTCAGTTTTTGAATAATGATCAACAGCGACAGGTAGATGGTAAATGGCACGAGAAATAAAATGAGGATGGCCCAGTATGGGATCCTACTGACGGTACTGTTGACAACTGGTATAATGATGCCGAGAGAGACGAGAAGAACGATAAACGTCAGGTGAATCATAAAAGTCCATGTATTCTTCTTGCTGCTAATAGATGACTTTGTTGTTTTCATTTCGTGTGGTGCTGGTCGTTGTGACGAATGGAGCAAAGAGCCATAAAACAAGCTTTTCTTTTGGTTACAAGCAAGAGTTCAATTTATGAGCCAAAAAAATAACAAAAGAAAAGAAAAACAAAAAGAGAGACACCACACTATTTATATGTGCTCTCCTTTACACACGGCAACAACCATTGTATACAGTATGTATATATATATACATGTTTCCCCTTAGAAACTTGTGAAACTCCTTGGATTTTTTTTTGTGTAATTCATACAGGCAATTTGGGAGTTCATTCTTTTGTTGTTATTGTGATTGTGGTCGATTTGTTCCCTCTTGTTCTTGTTCGTGCTGACTCAGTTCCTGTATCAATAGTGAGCTCTGCGAGGAGGATTGCCTTTGTGGTAGATGTCTGGTATTGGGAGGTCTGGCCCAGTCCGAATTGGATGATAAAAATGAATTAAATACAGGCGAACTCACAATGGTCGAATTGTGAACGGATGACGAGGACAAGAAAATAGGTATCCAGATGGGTTGTTGTCCAGACGAAGCTGATGCTGCTGATGTAGCAGCAGAAGGGTGATGATCAAAAAATGACATTCCACGAATCTGTGTGACAATGGCTTGTTCGTATTTTGGAAGCGAAGGGTCTTGACAATGATACGACGGCAGGCTTGTATAGCTACTATTATTACTGTGGATACTTTGTTGCTGTATGGATCTTGTATCATGGTCATTGGATTGGAATGAAGGCGGCCGGCTATGAGGCTGCGCTGACTCGGTCATACTACTGCTGCTGGTGGTTGTCAGTGATGCTGTGGGCAAGGGCTTGATGGATGGATGACAGAATCCGCAACATAAATAGCGGTTGATCCATGGCCAATATTTGGTTTTGTAGAACACTATCCTTACCAACCACATCACGAGCACACACGAAACAATAGAGCAGACAGATATTAGTGCAATTGAGGTGGGACTTCTGGTTCTGGGATCAAACGGGCTACGATGTGGATTGACATTACCACTACTGGTAGTGCCTGGCGATGGATGATGTTCATTGGTGACAGTAGTGATATTGGTGATGGGAATAGGTATTGGCGGAGGAGATCCATTGATCATTATGAGCTGACAAGAATTATTACATGTCAAATTTGTCCAAACGTGCTGCTGCGCTGAATCCCCTTGTCGGTAAGGGTAGCAAGCAGTGCTTGTATTACAATTATCTGAAACACATAATGCATGTATTTGTTAGTGCAAGCACAACAGAGCTACTCATCTCTGCTATACATGCCTTCATCATCATTATCGTTATCATCACCGCCGTCGTAATCACTGCTGCTACTTTGGCCAGATGATAGACAATAGTTGTAAAAATCGTAACCATAGGGCTGGTTGGTTACTGCACATGTCGAACCATCATTGTCTCCAGTGGAATAGGGTGTAGCTAATATACACACACTAGGAAGACACATGGCGCAAAATTTGCATACACCATTCATACATCCTTCGCCGCTAATAAACGAGCAGCTGCTGTTGTCGCTATCATCGCCTTGCTGTAATGTCACTTGAACACTCCATAACAGAACAATCAGACTACCGAGCTGTTGTTGGAATGATACTAACATCGTTCAACCAGATGAAAAGCACAAAAAAGAAAGAAAGAAAGAGAGAGAGCAATCAACAGCGCACCCACACACCCACACACCCACATTGCATGTGCTACCTTGCCACCACAAAAACAATGCTATATTTAGTCTTATGCACACATAAACAATTTTCGCATCTAATAAAGAAAAAGTAGTGTGCCTTTAAAAAAAAAAAGATGTCGCATATGTAACTATTTATTAGATAGGACAGCCTGCAAGACAGTCAGCGAAACGTTTAATAGAATAGCGTGCAAATACTTCAAAAGATGACTGAGCAACTTGATTGCTAGCATATGCATCTGCACTAATTTGTGGAATAGCATCTTTTTTTGAGTATATAAATTCTCTTTACACTACTATTACTCTTAACAACAGACCAAAACTGTTTTATTGGGTTGAGTTCTGGAGAGTAAGATGACAAGTAAATACATTTGTACAGAAACATATATAAGTTTATCTTATTACGATATGGAAAGAACAAGTACTGATACATTTTAATTATCAGCTTTGTGCATAAAGATATCCTTCTCAAGTTGTTTATAATATACGGCACACATGAATGAGCGCGTTTTA
>DF836546.1:16997-27155 GCA_000950595.1 Mucor ambiguus
GTTTGGAGTCTTTTGACATGCTGACACCTGTACTCATCTTTCTCTATATCAATAGGACCAAGAGGCTTAAATTGAGCTTATTCCCTCTCCTTCATGTTTATCATAGATTTTGCTGTTATCTCTTGGCGTCACACTTTTTGAATAAATTTCATGCTGTTGTTGTCCTTCAAAATTCAGTCTATTCTAATTGATGAGTTACACTTTGTTGGATAACGAAATTAGTATTGCTGAATGAGAGATGTCCAAGCACCGTTTGGGTGAGGATGCACTGTAAGCAGGTATAGTACGAGCAGTTTAGAGACGGACACACGAGGAAGAACCAGCTTACATTCCTGGAGCCAAGGAAACAGTAGTAGATGAATGTTTCGAAACTCTTCAAATTCAGGGCCTCACGGTGCTCGATTCACTGTATATAGGACGCTCAATGAGCACTGTCGTGTTCCTCGATAAAGAGTGTCAGGGCTCCGCTTTCCATACGAATCGAACAGAGAGACAGACGTTAGACTCGCAAATCATGTGCAAAACTTGATACCCATCACAAATCAGACATGGTTTTGCTATAGGATCAGATTAGGAGACACTGTAGCGCATTTGAGTATCCTTTTACTTTTTGCGCTTTGACGTGCCATCGCTAGGAGCTGTCATAAAGCATAGTGTGCCTTTGACTTGAGGAATCTCGGCATGAATTTGACCAGTGTTGCATTTACACGCAGTCTACTGACATGCGCATTGTGTGCATTGGGGAAAATTCTAACAATTGTATATGATGGAGCGATGGCAATCCCTTGTCGAACAAAGCAAACATACAAATGTCATTAGCAATCATGAAAATGACCACGAAACAAAGGGACACCTGGATGTCTGTGAATGGTTGGACATTACATTCGTCATGGTGTCGTCTTTTGTAGCGACGACTGCATTCACATCACTGCGCAATTTCCCGCATGGCGAGTTTCACCACATCTCGCAAATGGCAGCACCTGTCGACGTATCCACCAGAGCGCTCAATCCATAGTGTACAGTCAAGGACATGAAAAGAACAATAGGAAGCTGCCAAGAATAAGCCCACGAATACACATCCTAAATCGAGTAATATGCATCAGCCCCACTGCTATAGAGTGTATTTGTTTATATTGATTTGCGGAAATAATCTAATTAATGTGATTGATTGGATAAATGTCACTCCCTTTCTTGCTCTTGTTCACTCCTTTTTGTCTTTTTCCTGCTAGTTGTTTTTCTGTTTCCTTTTTCCTCTCTTTCTCTCTTTTTCACATCCTATCACCAGTTATGAAATTCAGTGTTAATAAATTACTCTCCATTACATGCTTGCTAGGTAGATATCAAGCCTAAATAGCCACCATGCAAAACTAACACACTTTAAAATAGCCCTCGCTAGTTTGACTATTGCTGCTCCACTCCAAGATATCTCTGTTACCTCTATCGATCTTGCAGAGAACACTTACAACGCACAGGGAGATGAACATCTCTTTGTTACTGTCACCAGAGTGGATGACTTGATTGACGATGACGGTTCTCTTTTAGCTGAGCGCATCATGGCAGTGCGAGTTACTTTTGATGTCGTTGAGAATCAAGTACGTATAGCAGCAAATGCTTGGCTTCTTATCAGCATATGTTTTAACCTATTTTATTTAGTTGATGTGTAACGGTAGACCAGTTGATATTGGCGTCTCCAACATTCAAGTTGAGGCTCAGATGGCAAACAACCCTGCTAAACTGAGCATTGCATCAGAAGAAGATGCTGCATTGTTAGCTGATACTTTTGATGTGGGTCTTGTTACAGTTGAAGTTACTGCAAGCGTATTGGATGAACTCAAGACAGATGATGGCATGGTGTTCCGCAGAATCAGCGTCCAAGAATTGATCACTGAAATCAACGGTGAAAAAGTAGTCCAGACCGAAGCTGGTCAGCAGATTTTGGATGTGTTCGATAACGGTTCATTGATCAAATGGTCTGTTGACCCTCTCACTGGTTTCATGTTACCTGGTCCTGCAGCCATTGAGGATGAAAGTGTATTCCAAGACGATGATGTCTTTAACATTGTTGATTGTCCCGGCTGCGAATCCATTGATCTCCAAGCCTGGTGGAATGAGACATCTACCATGAACCAAAGCCTCCTTGGTGGTGCTTTTGTTGCCTTCTTTGCTGGTATCTTTATGCTCATTCGCGAATTTTTCAAACTCTCATCCTACGACCCTGTCTCACTTGTTGAGGATCAAAAGGATGCCACTGACGAACAAATCTGGGACAAGAAGGCACAACCTCCTGCCTATGTTGAACAAGAGGAAGAGAAGCAACCCTTCTTGAACGAATCCAAGTAAAATGCATATACTACATTACTTTTTTTTCTTTTTCGCTCCATCCCATTTTGCACATATCTATCCTGGAAATAAATAAATCATATAAAAAAGTGAACTGTAGTGCATGGACTCTTGCCATATGAAACACATCAAATTTCATGTAATAACAGCTTTATTTACATACACAGCCGTTTCAAAAGGTGATTTCTCCAACCCAGTTTCGTCGTCGATAGCGAGGCGTCTTTCTGCGGTAATCTACTATCTTTCGCACGGGATAGACTACCACTGCAGCCAATACAAGGCCAACAGAGACAGCTACGGTGATCACCATCATATGCGTTGCAAATATAACGCCCTGCTGGCTCGCATTCAAAATAATACTTATCTCGTTTGCATGTGCAGATGAGGTAAACGAGCTCAAGGAACTAGAAACCCCTACTGATCCAGGAACCAAAAATAGCAGACCAGTAATCATGTCGACAAATCCAATTGTGGACTGGAATCTTGCGTAAAAGTTGGACAAGAGTGCTACCGCAAACGCAGCCATGACAGTAGCGACATGTTGATATGAAACGAACCAAGAGAGCGAGAAATAGTGCACCGAGTGGGAGATGGCAGCCAGCGTGAGTATCACTGGAAATTTGCGCGGATGTCCTTTAAGGATGATCAAGTTGGCTAATGCAAACAGGGGCACGAACAAGAAATGGTACCACGCCGATATATTGTTTTCGCATTGTTGAGTATCTGCACTCACGAGCGCCAGAGAGGGAAACATAATCTTGTGGCAGCTGGCACCAATAGCAAGACCAAATCCAATCATCAATGAGTAGATCAGTGTTGTCGTAAGACGCAGTGTGCCTGATGCCACTTCACCTGCTGCGATTTCCAATATAGAAATCAAGGTCGTGTATCCTGGCAGTAATGTCACTACACCGCCCACAGAGAGAGCATAAAAGCAGGATGTAGTTGCTGGGAACCGAGCAGACACAGATGAAGCGATGAAACCCACAATGGCACTCAGTAGCACATCGAAAATGCTACCGAATCGTGTCACTCTTTTAGACACATGCAGGAATCCAATGGCTACAATGAGACCTAGCAAGAGGCCAAACCCCATGTCAACCGCCCCTCCCGAGAAGAACAAAGGAGCACTCACACTCGATGCGACGGCATAAGCTAGCCATGTCAGCCATGCTGGATACAAGGTACAATCTCGACTGATGGGATCCAATTGATCAATGGCCTCTTGCAGTGATACTTCATCGCATAATACGGATTCAAATAGCTGGTATGTCAGTGTTAATTTGTGTAGATCCAATGTGGCTTCCGCTTTGATGATCTGGACTGATGCGGCTAAATTTTCTATTGATAGTACAACATGCAGAAAAAAGATTGACAGGGAATATTTAACATTTTAGTCTTCGGATGAATATCTCCTGTTTTCTGTAAAGTATATTACCAGAATCTCCAAACGAAACGACGAGAAAACCGGGGAAATAGCCAAACTGTGCTTTTACGTTGAATTTCTGCATCAGTGATTGCAGGCAATGATCGAGACGATGGGATGGTGCACCGCATGAAACGAGCAGCTTGGAAAATTTCAGTAGAAACAGCATGGCATCAGATGTGGTGGATGTTGTGCGAGCATACATGTCATTGTGGTGGTTTAATGTGGATGATGTTAATATAGAGTAGATGAGGCTATTGCGTCTTGTTGTAGTGGAACTGGTACTGGCATCGACATGATCGCCATTGCAGCAGCAACAGTTTTCGTCCGCATATGGGTTATCGGCCAATTCAAACATGGATTTGGACCGACTGTTCTTCTTCTTTATGCGCTTGCTGTTGTTGTTATTGCAGCTGTGATGACCAGCAGCCAACTTTTCGTCATGATGAGTACACTTCATATTATAATACAAAAAAGAAATGAGAGAGAAAAAGGAAGATTATTAAGATTTGCACCACCAAATGTCAATAAAATATAAGTATTTTCTTTCTCTCTCTCACTTCATTCCATGATGGCATTATAGTGCAAAAAACAAAAAGGCACACACTCCTTAAGCTATAAATCCCTTTCTTTTTATGATACAAAATGATCCATTTACTATATTTATTTTGATGATGAGGGTAAAGAACGATCTAAGGTTTTGTTTAATTGATTTCATTAGTACATATTGGATTTGCACTTGTGTGGTTGCTGCTGGTGTACCTTTATATACGGGTTGACGTTCATAGGCATTTGGACTGACATCTCGAGGATTTCTCTTCTTCTTTCTTTGTGCATGCTTGTGATTGCACTTGCCATGATCACTGTCGTTTCCACTGCTGCTGCTACTATCATCACTCGAGCTATCGCTTTCTGATTCTGAGGATTCTCCAATGGCATGAGGTTTATGGTAGATGCAGCAAACTACACAGCAGTGTTGGTTATATTTGTAGTTAGAATCCTGTCGAGACTTACTCTTTGTCTTTTTCTTGTTCATATGTTCGTTATCAATCACATTTTCATCCCATTGGATCACTCGTCTTCTTCTAGCATTCATGTCACCTCTCAAGCGCAATACTCCAACATTCTCTCCATCGTCCGAGCTAACAACATCTTCATCGCCACTTTGTCCTTGCTGTGCTATTTCCTCTACTGTTAGCGTTCTAGAGCCATGTGGTGTGGTTGGTGTTTCCTCTCGCATTCTAGTAGAAGTTGCAGGATGAGGTGAGCTGGACATTTGATATGCTATAAAACAAAAATTGTTGTGTAAGAAGAAAAAATTTAAAAATTACAAATGAATGGATTTCATTGTAATACTGCGTACAAGCTGTTTAATGCCCGAATGTTTCGTATGTAACTTGCACATCATGCAATGCCAATACATTTGTCAATAACAGACATCCGTAGACTAACTACTGGCTCTATAAGATGAGCCCATTTTGGTATGAATCTCTTGAAGCTGGTTTCCATGGCAACAGTAACAACTACTATATATCATTGCTCTGCTACAAGGTTTGATCCTTTGAGTGATGATGTTAATGTGCTCATATTGTGGAGCGTATATCATGATCTGCAATGGCTTTTCACTGTATTTCTGCATCGCAATTGCAAGCATACACTTGATTGACATCATCAGATAATTAAACAATCCAGTTTGGTTTAATAAAGTATCGACACTCTTTCAAATGCTGGACTATTCTGTTGATTTAATTGTCTGCATGTTGAAAAATTCTCCATTTGAAAATCAAATGTCGCGCCTATTCATTCTTTTTCACTTTTTATGAAATACCAAGAAGAAGTAAGTGATGACACCAATTGAGTATCTAGTACTGACGTAGTTTTAGCTCGATAAGATTGCATTGGCTTGCAAGGGGTTTCCCTCGAACAATATCTCTCTCTCACAAAGAGTATTTTCAGATCTTGTTTTGGCAAAGAAATGGAGAGATGTTAAATTTAAACCAAATCAAGGATTACAAACATGCCTATTCATAGCGCATGAACCAGGGAGCACTGTAAGTTGGTACACTCATGCCTTGGCATTACTTATTCATTCAAAGCATAGGATAAAGAGCTTGTCATTATACCCGTATTGCAAGACGAGACAAAACTCTCAATCAATACAATCACAAACATGTTCAACTCTATCGATACCCCAGAAGAGTAAGTTTATTTGGGCGAAATCATGATTACATAAATTAACAGTTCAATTATATATAGCCGTTTAACTCTAGCCATTTACTCTTCTGACTCAACCATTGTATATTACCACATTAGCAAAGGACTCATCAAATCAACCCAACGCAACTAGATTAACCTTCCTGTTCTTCTTGCCGTCTTTGATAATGCAATAGAACTGATCAATGCCACCAATAAATCTGAACCACCTACTTCCTGTAATGCCTTGAGATTATACTGTTGATGACTGGATTTCCAATAAGCGTTGAAGTGAGACCATGTCTGACCCACAGAAGATAACGTCAATACAAATAATGCTGATCTTTCAGAGGATTGTCTTCTCTCCTTTAACGCTAATGCAGCTAATGTACCCATAGCCAAATGAAAGACACCTTGTGTTCTGAATAAATCAATGGCGATAGATGTGGTTTGTTCAATTTGATGTTTTAATGCAGAATTTGGCTTTGGTGTAGGTGGAATGCCGAGATATCGGGTCACTGTTCTCCATGGCTTATTCAGCAATGCTCTTGCTGCGATGAGATGATATATAAGGTTGATCAACAAGGGTAGATTATTGTCCTTGAATACAAATTGTAAGGCGGATTTCAAGAAATAACGAATATGACCCTTGAGAAATGCCAAAGCAGATGGCTCTTTGATAACGACATCCTCCTTCTCTTCTTCGTCCTCATGATGCTGAAGTTGCTCAGTTGGAATGACAGGAAGGGTATGTAAAGGCTGATAATCTTGAGGTTTATTCACATATTGCGGTTCTTTTGGTGGCGTCGGTGGCGATTCTATCATGGAGTCGGGAAGAGACGATGTATTGTCCTCGCCTGAGCTCAGCATGGAGGCAGTAGACATATCCAGTGAATCAGATGTTGTATTAGCCATGATATTATAAATTATAAAGATGAAAAAAAGAAAGGCAAAAGGCCAAAATTTGGTGTTGGTATTTTTTAATGGGTGGGAACACAGAAAATATCACATGAAAACGCAAATTTACACTTAAAGCCATGTCTTTACAAAGATAGAATCAGCTTAATTTGTTCATTTAAAGTTTCTAATTTGAAATAGTGTGTCTTCAAAGGCAAGAAGAACGATGATTATCAGTGAAAGCCGTTAAACATCTTGAAACATGCCCGATTGAAAATTAATCTCTCTGCCGTACAATCCTCTTAAACTGTTTCGTTAATGTATTCAGTTAGAAAGGAAATATTTCCTCCAAAGAGGAAAACAGATTTAAAGAGGAACTAAGGTGGTTCGACTGTTTAATTTCAGGCCTGTTAAATTACAACTACACGGCGAGTTGTGGGTTTCTAATTAATGGCCGTGTCTAATGAGATACAGTTGTAAAAAAAGATTTCATAACACTTTTTCTTGGGTGTGAGTGGGAAAAATTGGATTGATCTTTGTTTCTCTCGTTTGTACACGTGAATGGCCTATAAATTAGCTTAAATCCAAGTTTATTCAATTACATCTTCTTCTTTTTCGATCCACAACAACATCAGCAACATGTCAACAAACACTGAAAATAAAAATGGTATCGTAAACCACAACTATTCCAAAAGAACTGAGCCTGTGGGTGGATTCAAATCAATGGAGGCGTTCTATCCGTTTTACTTGGGCGAACATTGCAACAAGGCAAATAGAAGATTGCATATTGTTGGTAAGATTTTCTTTTGATCCATTACTATCAAGTTGGGGGTTGCCATGGAAACTGATATATTTTTTCAGGCACAACAATTACATTTCTCCTCACTCTTTTGGCCATTAAGCGTCGACAACCCAAGTTGCTTTTGATTGGCATCATCCAAGGTGAGTAGATGTTGAGAGGCATCATAAGAGGTCGTACTGACGCACGCACAGGTTATGCATGGGCTTGGGTTGGTCATTTCATGTTTGAGAAAAAGTAAGCATCATGACGAAAGCGCGCAATGCTTAAATTCCTGCAGCAGACTAACACATGCTGATTCACATAGCAAACCGGCTACGTTCAGATATCCTATTTGGTCATTTCGTGGCGACATGAGAATGTGGCGAGAAATCATAACAGGCAAACGTGCATTTTAACTTTATTCAAATAAAAACTAATTAATTATGCCTTCATCAAGAGTAAATAATCTAGAGTAGCTTTGGCTGTGGGTCGTTGATTGGAATTATTGTGTAATCCCATTTTCAAAAGCGTAAAAAAGTTGTTATACACAGGATTGATGGGCGCTGAAGAGAAGGACACTTTTCCAGTTTTCGCGCATCGCTGAAGAATATTGTTTTGAAAATCGACATCGCTGATATCTGCTGTCATTAACTCTGCAACAATCAAGGTGGCCATAAAGACATCAGATGCTTTGGTGAATGTGTGTTTTTGAAGCATTTCAGGTGGAGCGACATGCTCTGTCCATGCTACCTTTTCCTCATCAAGATCTGCAGTTTCGCTACCCTCTTTGAACTCGATACATGATCCGAAATCAGTTAGCCATCCAGCTCCCGAAGAGTCGATCTACAATGGATAAGTCTTTCACTCACTTTTTACTATCACTGCGATGCCCTTACCAAGAAGTTTTCTAGCTTCAGATCCACAATACCGATATTTAACGCATGAGCATCCGTTAATGCCGCAAATAAGCATATTGATGCTTGCAACACCTCTTGCGGTTTGAATGAAGTTTCTGATACGACAGATTAGTACCTTTTCACTATATCTGATGCTGAATACTTACCTCGCTTCTCCAAGTAGGCCCTCGCGTCTCCATTGGGTACATAACGTTGAAGTATATACAAATATGGCTTATGCTTTGAATAAACAGACGATCGCTCCAATAGTTCTCGGCGACAAAAAATCCATCCAATGTACCGATTGATATAACGACATGCTGCCAGCTTGGCTGCAAACATCATTTCTCGCTTGGCTTGAGAATGAAACGCATCGCTTCGAGTAAATAGTCGCTTTGATTTGCAAGCAACATAAAGCCCTCTATAGAGCCCTAATCGCACGATACCCAACTGTCCTTCACCCAAAACTGTCTCTGATATTTGAAGCTCTTTGGGATCGAGCTCTCCTCGCTGAAGAGGTCCATTCTGAAAGGATACTATAGTTTCAGAATGTGCTTGCTTGTCTGCAGAATGGAGTAATGCTGTCAAAGTTATTACTGATGATTCGTTGAACCCACTGTTACAAGCTCTGGATGCTGATCTACGTCTTCTATTTTTACCGACATTTAGCGAATCGACATCTTTCTTTGTATGTGCTGTTGTGTCAACATTCTCTGCTGTACTGATGGGTGTGGAAGGGCCTGATGATAAAGCTTTGATTGCACTTTTCGACCGGAATTTGCGGTTCTCGCTGCTATTCTTTTTGTTAGTTGTAGTAGTGCTTTGTGATGATTCCGCTATCTCAAGGTCTTTTGCTAACACGCCAGCTTGTTGTAGAGCAGTACTTGGAGTCGGCTCTACCAATCCTTTTCCTGTGTTTGACTTCTTATTCTGAATCCAGTCCTCCATGATTTCTGGTTTATCTTCGCGTACGCGCTTCCAGTTCGTGTTTAATTCAATGCATTGATTCTTGGCCATCAAAACGTCTTTATATTCCACATCTATCAGTTCTACTGGTGCAGATTCGAATAATGCCAATTTATGATCTGTCAACGTTGTGGTACTATGTCTGGTGGGAGTGATGCTAGTATCGATTGTTTGATTGGGGACAGTGGCATCTTTTCTACAATTTCGACAAAGCGTATCTTGGTCAGATGTGGGTACTGGTCTTTTTTTAGCATGCGGTTTTATCTTTCTATTAGAAGAGGTCATTCGAAAAGTTGAACGTTGTGGGGAATATACTTGGAGGAAAAAAAAAAGGGAAAGACGGAAGACTATTAAAACATCTTACTCCTTTATAAAAGCGGACAATCAATGATTTCCCATCAAGGTTATTAGACAATCAAATGCAATGAACTCTGCTGACGAGATGTTGATTGCGCATCCGAGAGGAATGCAAGCACATCTCTTTTATAAGTAATTAATGCTCTCAGGGAGCTGTCGCTTTTGCATTATCGTAATTGCATAAGCCACTTGATCGTCGTCTATCGTCGACATGACATTTGATTTATCAGAAATAAATTATTAGTTAAAAAGTGTGTAAATTAATCAGGTAAAGAATATCGTTTATTACATTGGAAAATAAG